>LQNK01002236.1:114651-138694 GCA_001586405.1 Phoebis sennae | reverse complement strand
GGTCGCTTTAAATCTCCGGAAAGCTTCGTCCCTGCGCTTCATAAGTTGTTTAATATTATATGTGACCCACGGATAATTTTGTTGTTATGAATTTATATCTATCAATGTTTTTTATTTAAGAAATTTTATTCTAAGTTTTATTAATAAATAAAATTGGATTTACTAAAATATTTTTTTTAGAATTGAATTAGAATTTAAACTAAAATAAGGATCGTCGTGCGTCAAATTTAAAAAATATAGTCATTTATTGAATATGGTAAAAATTTGAATAAAGAGTTTCTTGCCGGTGCTAGCCCAAAATTACCCTTCATAAGCAATTCGAATAAAGTTTCATTCAACAAAAAATATCTATAAGGAAGCTAGGGTACAGTGGTACAGGCTGGCGTTTAAGGCATGTGTATAATTTATATAACTGTATATCTGTGTCCTTATAGACCGACATAGACGCTTTGCAGTCGACTAATGTCTTAAATAAAGAAAAAAAATATCTCTATTTTAGAGATAATCAGAACGTCCATACATATCCTTTCCTATCAGGTTGCCTGGAAGAAATTGCTTCTAAGCAATAAGGCCGCCTTTCTGTACAAAAGTGTTTAACATGTAATATTCTAAACTGTTTTCCTTGTGACTTTTGTAAGAAAAAGTATAATAAATAAATAAATAAATAAAACGTGTCAATCTGGGGTCGGACTCTAGGAGCTCCATGACGCGTCTTTTTACTTTCTAGGGCCTAGACGAGCACAGTTTGAAAACCCCTGCACTGCTATATTATTAACTGTATAAACTATTCATAGAAAAATAACCCTTAACGTCTAACCGTTGCTTGTCCCTAAGGGCGTGAATCTCTTGATACAATATAGTGTTTAGATTATAGACTGTACACATGTGGTTTTCATGTTTTATGTGCTTTCTCTTGTGATTTTACAACTTCTGGTGTAAAGGTTACCTTTTTACGTTAGAGGTGAACAGTTTATTACTCCCTTTCGTTTCCTTCGATGGTTGTGTAAAACGTTTTTTAATGAGAAGAACTAATTTACATAGGATTTACATGCTGTATAAAACCCCATTGTTTAAAGGTTTTATTTGTATTTTCATCAAATGTAAAACATTACGAATTAAGATGTATTTATTACTAGGTTTCACCCATGGATTCGCTCGTGTGGAAGTATATAATACTAGTGTCTCGTGGTTTCACCCTTAAATAAAGACTCTACTATATCTTTTCTAAGGTTTCAAATAATCTCTGTACCAAATTTAATCAGTCCATAATCTAGGCACAGAGAATAGACATACAAACATAGTTACTTATAAGTTAGGATTGTAGTCTTTGTGTCACTCTGATATAAATAAATAATAAATATTCCTGGACATTTAACACAACGCTATCTAGTCCCAAACTAAGCAAATCTTGTACTATGGAAACTAGATAACTGATAGACATACTTAAACGTACTTTTTTTGTAAATACATACATACTATAGATAAATTGACATCCAGACAGTAGAAAATTACAATGTTCATGACATCATAATTTTCTGCTCGTGGGATCGAACCCACACCCTCCGGCGCAAGACCGTTGCTGAACCACTGCACCAATCGGGTCGTCGAACTCTGATGTATGAACTATATTACTGTATATTGCATCATGCCCAATATCTGCTTCTTTGTTGGTTCACCACACAATACATTGAAAGCTTTTAGTTAAAAAGCCTAGCTTAACACTAATGAACTAATAATGTAAGCCATAAAATTAGCATTGCGCTCCTTCGTCGAATTAATGACCCATACACAAACAGAAGGGCCTGAACACCGCTCCGCCATTTACGAAGCGACTATTAAAATAAATGATCTTGTAACTCGGTAATTGTCTGATTTATTGAGATGGCCAAGGCAATAGTTAAGATCTATAACCATTATTGATCGCATTTCAATTTTCCGACTAGCGGGCAAAGTGGGTTTTGAGTACCAAATAATGTATCAGTTCGAAATTATTGAGTAACACCTGCTCCAAAACAAATTAAATTATTTATTGTTACTGCACTTAAATGTAGGGTGCCTCTTAGGCGTACAATATAATTTATACAGGATACATTCAAAATTTCTTTAATTAATTACAGTTAGTTTTACAAAGCAAATGTTCAAGCAAACAAATTCAAAGTAAAAAGAAATAATAATAATTGTTACATAGGTTAAATATGATATTGCAATGTATTTACTTCTAATGCACTATATTATGCATTGAAACAAAAGTTAAGAATTAAAACTAACTTTTTAATTTAAATTGAATCGATATTTTGTATAGAAGTAAAGACTTCTTTCGCTTTACATGAGTTAAAATCAACGTTTTTGTAAGGTTAATGTTTAATCTACTAAATCGTGAAAATTATGGGAAAAACTAACTTTGCTACCTTTAACTATCGGGTTATATATACAATATACAACTTCTATATTCTTTAATTATTTTATGAACGCAATAAATAACTAACAATATAACACAATTGTGTATCTTTTAGTATAGGAAATGTCATGACATTCAACACCAAGGTACAATCAATTAGTTTACCAATTACTGAAATCAATATTCTACATTTCCTCACACCAAGGCCCTTTGATTGAACAATAATGAATTATGGAACGTCAAGGAATATTTACTTTTAACATTTTCACAGAAAATCATGGGAGTAAGGATTAGTACCCACCAGTTGAACTTTTGTAGTCAATGGTTGAACTGCTGTGATTTTTTCTCTAGTAGTTTAACTTTTTTTAAATCTCTAAGACATTGAAACAGCTTAGTTTTTACAACATAAATAAATTACATATGGACCAATAAAAAGTTATATAGCTAAAATAATAAAAAGTTATATAGCTAATCCAGCTAGTAGCTATTCTGTTTATAATATAGTAGGGTAAGCATTATTTTATACTATAGCAGGCAAGCGGAGCATGCGGTTCACCTGATGTTTAGTCACTGACCGCAGCCCATGAACATCTAAAATATCAAAGTGCTGCAGATGCCGGCTTGAAGGAAGGGGAGGCTTAATGATGGAAAGGAGAGGGGTAGATCAGGATAGGAGAGGCAATACAGGCCTTCGGGTACCATCTCACCGTACGAAACACAGTGCAATATTACTTCACGCCAATCTTCTGCTGAGGGGTGTTAATTGCACCGATGCGAGCTTGGCCCAATCGTTCAATGCTCGGCTGCCACTCTTTTAATGTTGAAGATGTTTTGCAGCAGAATTACCTTCTGTCGCCTCTTACGACATCCACGGGTAGAAATGGGCTATTAAGGGTATCCTATTAACCAATCCCAAATATAAAACCAAAAAAAAAAACGTATAAAACACACGCGAATGAAAATAAATTCACCACAAACAGTTAATAGGAAACTCTTCCTGTAATAAATACATGATATGTGTAATTAAGCAAAGTGGCCATAATTCCATGGGTGATTTACGAAGGGAGTGGTCATTTCGGTGTGCGCACTTGGTATTTAGCAGGATGGAATAATTAACACGAATATTATTGGAAAATACTATGTGAAGTTATTTTACAGGTAATTTAAAAATGTTGCTACAAAAGAAATCAATTTCTTTAACATACATCTACATCGGTATACAGTTCTTAAAGCATATAGGTTTATCAAAGGCTAAGGTTTTTTCTTCAAATAAATGTTTTTTTCTTTATTTCTTTCTTACACAAAAAGCGATGACTGTTTATCTAAAGCTTTGATTTCATTATATTGTTGTTCACTCTTAAATTTACGAATTTAAAAATTGTAGTTTGTGAATATAAAGATTAAAGTATAGAAGTGCTTATAACACACTATATGCAAAAAAAAGACTTTTCTATTAAATTTCTTAAGCACTTAATCTAGGCCAAAAGTATAAAGAAGATATCTCTATTTACGTAAGTCCTTTACACTAACAACAAAGCGTTATGTAAGGACTATACGCATTAAATGCTTGGATAAAAATTTCTCTTAGCCTTAGTGTTTTCGGCAAAAATTGGGGTCAATCTCGCACTAGGGTATCATGACTGCGGATTGAAGAACCTTCCAGAGAACTTTGGTATAAAATAAGACCATTTTATATTATACTTTGTTACGTATGCCGAAGAGCAAAAAGCCTTTCCTTCTGGCCTATAAATACTTTTATTAACCTTATTTCTGTTCGTATTTTTCATCAGCAATTCTTTCCCTGTTCTCTTTTTTTCTTAACATCAACAATTCACCTTTAATTTCACCTTGAATTTCTATTCATTGTTGTGGTCAACAGAAGATACTTTGCTTTGTCCAGCAATTATAATCCAATTTCGTCTTTACACTTGTTTTTTTTATTAGTAGTTTTAGTAGTACTAAAATACAAAAAAATATAAGCAGAAAAAGGTCACATATAAAAGTTAGTCAACAATAAATCTCATTCCAACAGCTGTATACTTGTATAATGTCTTATATAAAAGCTAGCGTTTCTAAAACTGACGCAATATTTTTTAATCAGCGACGCCAAAAGGGCGGCTCGATTTATGTCGAAAATAATTATGTTATGATATATTTGACATCTTCAGAAAATAAACTTTCTACATAATGTTAGTTATGTCATTACACTGCTAAATGGGATGTGAAATGAGACTCTTAATAGAATAAAGCTGTAACATATTATTATTGAACTAGTTACTAATTAAATTAGTTATTCATTTCATTTTATACGACTGTAACATATCATTTTTAGCGTTTACAATTTATTTATATTTTGTTGGTTACATAAAGTATTTTTTCTTTTTTTAAAGAATTATTGAACTCTGCTTTACGTTCTGTTTTTATTCTGTTATGGTTGCGATATAAATTGCGTGTCGTGATATTCAAATTCATATAATGATAGACCTTTTGATTCATCAAGCAACAATACACTTAATTATGAATTTGTGTGTTAGTTTGCATGCTATTCACTAACATAGAAATGATTATACATTCTATACTAGCATTTTTATTAAAGAAAATATATTTCTTGTTCTAAGATACCTTCGAAAGTACCTGATGGGATTAAAAAAAACATTCTGATTATGATAGTAGATTTATGAAAAAGGGTATCTAGCATTATAGCACTAACTACGGAGCATAACTAATAATAAATATAAATTTTTAACTAAATACATGAAATGAAATGGAACTGTAAATAAAAAATTACATTTTGGACAAGTTTAAAAACAAATACTGCATTGAAACGTATACATTTCCATTGACCCAAACACGATTTTTCAGTTAAAATTTAACATTAAAACGTGCGAGGTTTTGAGACTGTAATGGCTTATCTAATATTCAATTGGGCCATGGCCCGGGTGGGACATAAATTTCAACTTGGAGGGCCATTCATTTCGCAATTATTACCGGTTTTTATTTCATCCCTTCTCTTAATTACGATCAGGGCTGGCACTAGGGAGTTTCCACCTGTGGTCTCAAATTTATTTGTTCAATTGGAGAATAACGTATTTTAACATACACTTCTAAGCACTCTGTAATATTACTTTGAATAAATTTATTAAATATATTCAGCGGTAGTCAGAATGGACATAACGATCACTTATAAAGTTTAGGTTTAGATTTTATTGCAAAATGACATCACTGTATTGAAAATGATAATCATACTAAAGTCATTTTTGGCAAGTCTGTGATAATTTGGTCAAAGAATCTTTGTACAAAATTTCATCCAAATTGGTTCAGTCGTTCAATGATGAAGAAGAGACAGACATACAGAGTTCCTTCGCATTTATAATATTATATAGTAATAGTAATAGATTTTATACTAAATCTACAACCGTATAGTAAGAAATAAGAATTTCACAATGAGGTAACTTTATTAGTAGTCGTCATAGCGTTAAATTCCTTATTATTTATATATTTATTTATTAGCGGGAGCCCACTGAAAATCAGCGCTGCTATGGCTCTCAACATCGCAGTGGGCTAGAGTGGGCTTCCCTTTCACGTCAAGGCCATACTTTTCTTCTTTTTTCATTCCTTTGTTTTTGTCCTGTCTTGTATTGTTTTTTTTTTCTTTTCTTTTATATTGATTGTTACTATTTTAATGTATCTTGTGTATGGTCTTGTGTGATGTGATTAAATGTTTCTTTCTTTCTTTCTATGCCTTCTAGCGTGAGTTTTCCTAAGCATTTAAACAAAAGATGGCAACCCTATATTATCAACCCTTTACAGCTATAAATACACGTGATCCAAAAAATGTTATTTTATTAATTTCGCCCCTCTTTTAGCTTTAATTTGGATGTTTCGACGTGATTTGATTTACGGTAATCCTCAAATTATTTGTTTTTCAGAAATCGCTAGAAAGGCTGTCAGAAATTCTGTTGAGTCATGTTGATCATTGTAATTTGTTAATTAATTGAAACACAAATTCAAATACTTACTTTGATTTCAATATCCTAACGACAGATACATTTGCTATGACTTTTGTCTATCTATTGTCATATAATTTGACATACCAATCTATCCATAATCTTTGAGACATTATTGAAAATAGTCGTACGTCAATAATTATAAACCAATTTTCATCCAATTCATTCTGCCTTCTTTGTGTGATCATGAACCAAACATTCAAACATAATTTGCACACACATACACAAAAATATATCCTGAAGGTGTAATAATGAAGTGCCAATTTCATCAAAATCAGTTCATCTGTTTTCACATGAATAACGAATAGTATCTAACGTTAATATTATTTCGTTGCGAACGTAAACTTATAAACGAAAGATAACAGGAAGTGTGCACCGGACGGCTACGAATAAACAATATTAATTTCATATTCCCAGCGCTTGATTTATGAAATTTCACAATCTCTGTTTTCGGTGCGGTACGTTTATTTTGGAAAATTGGCCATTGGCGCAGTGGTTTGTGCCTTTTGAACTAGAGAGTGTAGATTCGATAGATATTGATTGAAGAATATACCTGCAAAATTTTAATAGAATGAAGATTAATTTAATATGTATTACCTAATAATTGTTGATGATAATACGTATAGATATTTTTACGTGTCTTATTCACACTTTGGCCGATCAACAACATTACACATATTCTTGTATTATATCAAATTAACAGTTGTAACATCCAGTTGGACCAAATAAATAAGAAGCTATATATTATTTTTAATCACTTTGGCAAGACAATGTATATAGGAAATAATTCAATATTTTTAAGGACCCAAAAAATAAATAAAATTGTGGAATTATTTAATATTGAAACAGACTTTATATTACTGGCATTTATCTTTTATCAGTTGTTTCAAATGTCCACAAATTATTAACTTAAAAACCGATAAAATAAAAAACTTCCTTATAAACCAACAAAGTACAATAAACAGGACATTGACACCGTCCAGCTAAGTGTTAGAAATAGACAAATCACCAGACACCACCCACTCAGTGCATTACGAGTATTTACGATTTTTATTTCTACAGTTTATGACGTCATATCACGTTCTTACATTTTGATATAAATAAATATTCCTGGTCATTTAACACAACGCTATCTAGTCCCAAACTAAGCAAAGCTTGTACTATGGAAAGCATAGTATAATAAAATAGCTGCGCATCAGGGCTTCGCTCCCGTGGGAATATCGGGATGATATATAGCCTATAGCCTTCCTCGATAAATGGGCTATCTAACACTAAAAGAATTTTTCAAATCGGATCAGTAGTTTCTGAGATTAGCGCGTTCAAACAAACAAATAAACAAACAAACTCTTCAGCTTTATAATATTAGTATAGATGTTCTTATACTACTATGTATAAGTAGTATATAATATAATACTACTACTACTATATAGTTGTATATAATACTAATAATATACTTGTATATAATTCATGAATTTTGCAATACTATTCTTTTCTACACCGAACGCGATGGTGGAGCACTGTGCCCTCTGCCCCACCTAGGGGACTTAGGACCTTAAGTCAAGTCAGTCACTTTTTTCTAGCTTGTTAAACCTCCCTCACAAACCTGCCTATAATATCATTAAATGCACAGTTAAACAGACTTTAACTGCTGACGTGGTCTTAGGCCTCGCGAAACTAAAGTTGTTAAATAAATTCAAATTCAAATTGTTTTATTTGCATAAAAACATGGTAGGCACATAATGTAATTGTGCACATGGTGTTATAAAGACATTTGAATCACATATTTTGTCATCACTCGGATAACATGCAAAAAGAATAGGAGATACAATTTATAACTCGTAATTTTCTCATCAATACATGAACATTGATAAGAACGCTATTAATGAAAAGAAAGAAGAGAAAAAAGACAGTAATAAGACCTGCAGTATCCTTACTTCCTTATACTGATATCATAAATTCAAAAATAAGTTCGTCCGTCTCTCTCTCACAGCTCAAACACAGAAGCAAAAAATTAATTAAATACTATATTTCTACTGTATTGTACCTTATCCCGGAAATACCACAGAAACGGGAAATTTACGCCGCTGAAACCGCGGACACGCTAGTAATTTATATTTATAATTTCTGCCATGTTTCTGACTCAAGGTTACTATTGAATTTTTGTAAGCCTTTCAGTAAAATTTTCTGCACTGGATTTGATCTCACAACCTCTTGGTCTTTAGCCAAACTAATATTTGCGTTTCTTTCCGTAATACTAATATTAGTACGATAATATTAACATTAAGATTTTTATCGTACCTCATATCATATTTAAATAATCTAACATTTAAATAATACAGATGTAATTCCACTCCACTCATAAACAAAATGAGTGAAACACAAACAAACAGGAAACTATTTGCATATTATATGTATATTGGGAGACAGTTTTTAACGAGTAAACACGCGGATAAATTATATACGTCAGTATTACGTTGCATTAGGTCGGACGTACACGGACGATTTCACTTCACTATAAAGAGGAAAGATTAGTTTGTTTGTTTGTATTGAATAGACTCTGAAACTGCAGCACCGATTTGAATGAAATTTTGTACAGAGATTCCTTGAGACCCCAGGAACATAGGATTTTTAGAATATGTGAAAAGCTAGCTAATATAAATACACAGTAAATAGGTACGGCCTGTACATTTTGACTAAAGTATGGCCCTGTTTGTCCACTATTATTTAATACAGAAAGACTAGTTGGGCCCTATAACCACAAAATATATCCTTGAAATTTCATACTTGTCCCTCTAAAAACAATTATTATGCTTCTGCCCGCGGCGTCGCTCGTATTATATTCGAAGTCTATAAAGTATCCTATCTAGCTAATAGCCTACCTGTATATGAATTCCATCTAAATCCTTTCAGCAGTTGCGGAGTAATTGACACAAAAACCTCCAAACTTTCACATTCATAATATTAGTAACATACCTACAATATTACATTAATTTCATTAAAATAAAGTCGCGCGTGTATAACCAACTTTACGTACCAGAACGATTCTTAGTTGCACTGAGATTAAATAAACGTATCGTAAATAATACTATAATGGTTTTATTTGTGAGTGGAGAGGATTACGGGGAAATATATTAAAGCGTTATTCGTGAATTTATTTAACGTAAATAGCGGGGATGTTCAACATTGCATCACTTTGTTATGAAATGATACATCATAATTTTAGTGTAGAATTTAATTTGAGGCAGGACTTTACAAAACAATCTTTCTAAATAAAAAATAAATCATACATGAGTTTTTTTATTTTTTAGACGACTTCAGTAGAGAGAAGAGAAAGATTGATTTAAAAATCAAGAATTTTCTGCTATATCATTATTTATCCGTCCAAATAATAATTATAAAAAAGACACAATAAAAGCAGAATATAATAAAAAAACACACCACAACCATTTTTATCATACATTTATTTAGATACTTGCATACAACTTAAAAAAAAGATTTTATCAACATAAAAAGAACACATACAAAAGTAGGCTTAAACAGTATATTCAGACAGCTTTTCTGTTATTTCTATATATAAATACTCTTATATAAATAGCATTATAATGTAAAACTGAAGCGTCCGCGAGTTCCACGGTCAGTTCCTGGTTGACGCGCGGTTGTGTGTCTGTACGTCACCCGTTCCGTGTTTTAATTTAGATTATTTGAGGATAAGTGCTGAGGCAAATTTCCCTGTATTTCAGTTTATCCTTAGTATATTTTTGTCTAGCATTTATCAAAAAGTTTTTTTATAAAATATATTTTTTATAAATTTGAAGTACCTACATCCTGAAATTTCTCTACTTTAAAAAAGGTTTTCACCGTGTGGCGACGGGTTAGAATACGTGTATCGCCACCCCATTTCTACGCGTGGGATTCGTAATTCTGGCATGGTAGATTGATGTGAAGCAGTATTGCACCGTGTTTGACCTGTATATCCGTTCCATTCCTTTTTTTCCTGTACTCCTCTGGCAGGCATCGTTGACATCTTGCTGCGGTGCTCCGCTCGCCTCCCTCCAAACAGAAGATCGGCGTGAAGCAGTATTGCACTGTGAAGAAAAATACAAAAATAAATAACATATGAATGAGAAATGTACACTATAATCACTGAAATGCTAAGAATTCATGTCAATCTAGAAAAGCTACAAAATCAGAAATCAGCCCAAGCCAAATTCACTGAACCTTACCAAATTTGCTTGATCAATAAAAGTAATATTACACATTTATTTATATCATGCAGATTCTGAAATATCTATTATTATCCGTTTCAGGTGACCGCCGCTTACCTGGCGTATTAATCTCCGTGACCTACATCAACCCTTTTTAAATTTAGCTTAATCTTTTTAATACCAAAATTCATCATACATAAACCACACAGATGCGCCAAGCATTACATTGTATTTTGACAGATCTTAAAAATAGGGTTACCACACGTACTTTATAATACTAACCTGACTCTCATAAAAAATATTTTTTTAAATCCATCTGATAGTTTTGAAGAGAAGCGTAGTAGTAGTAAACTTTTAACCAACTATTTCGCTTTACAATGTGTTAGAAATTTTGCTTTAATTATTAATTTGTTTTTTTAAATATACATTAAAACCTTATTTTCAGTTACCTGCCTTAAATAACTGGCCAGCTATTGCAAGTTCGACGATTAAAAGGCAATCCGGCGTTGTGATTGGCCAATGCGGATTGTCGCGACTCTCGTTTGTTCTTCGGCGTGTTAGAAAGAAGATGCAATTATTGTGAAAGCGTAACAAAAGTTATTGAGTATTGTGATAAATGTAATTAATATAAAACATGTTCATTATCCGATGCATCATAAAACGAATTGTATCAATTTAACAAATGTTAGTAAAAATGGCTTTAACACTTAAAATTGAAAGAGGCAGCCCTACTCACAACACATCAATTTCTACATTGTATTTATCTCAGCAAGCCATAAAATATGTCGCTATAAAGCCGAGTGATTTTATAAAAACTGTCTTCCTGAGATCGGCTCCAAGTGGGACAACTGTAATGGTCTTTTGGCCATTATTTATAGAACAGGCGGTTTGCGGAATTGACAAAGATTAGATGTGTAGAGGTCAATGAAATGCTGACACAAGAAATTTTAATACATTTGATTTATATCTAATATTATTATATCGAAAAGATTAAATCAAAACCGAGAGTGTAGAAGTAGAAGCAGAAAAAGTATAAAGCTTTTATTAGAAACATTTTTTTTTTATTAAAAAAAAATATCCAAAAAAAAGTATTAAAGATTTGACACATCTGTTATTTGTGTCATCTATAACCCCTAGTTACATTACCCAACAATAAATAAGTCTAAACACTAACTAAAAATTGTTGACCTAGAATCTTCGCTGACCGAGTTCCATCTAATATATAGACGTGATTTCTATGTAGATGTGAATAAATTGCTTTCTCTAAATTATTTTAAAGCCCTATAAATATTAGGAAACACGGTTAATATCTATTAGTTTTAAATTTGTTTTTTAAACTGGTGAGCGTATTTTAGGCGTCCTGGATTCTGAATTCATAAAAAATATAGATTTTAAGAATTTTTTTTATCTATTCCAGAATTAATTTATAGTTAAGTAAAATGAAACTTAATACAATATAGTTTATCATAATTCGTAATTGATAAATTATACGTTGTTAGTTGTTATGATTTATATTATTTTATGAAGCGAAATAAATAAAAAATATCTTAGTAGTCTTCTTACTTGTGTATCTATGTTTTGTATGGACATCTTAGAAAGAAAGAAAATAACAGACCTTTAAGAACTCACATCGCAAGATGAGATTTCAACAGAAATTTCCAATTTTCATCACGTGACTCGGAAAAGCGACGCACGATAAAAACAGATTTCCTTGAAAATAACAATCAGATCTCAGTGAAGGCGGAAACCAATCTCTTCACAAACATAAGTAATATTGTTAGAGGTCGCCGGATTGGGCCTTGTTGCAACATAAGACCTCTAAATTATGAGCTTGTGTATGGACCTTACGCACCACGCAAGGTGATATCGACAACTGAAATACAGTTTAATAAATAAAATAAATATTCATGGATATTACTACACCATTTAGTTCCAAACTAAGCAAAGCTTGTAGTATGGAAGGTAGATAACTGATAGACATATTTAAACATATTTTTTTGTAAATACATACATACTATCCTATGTCATTCCTGGGGTTTTAAAGAATCTTTTTAAAAAAATCATCCAAATCGGTCCTGTAGTTTCGGAACCTATTCAATACAAAAAAAAAATCTTACCTCTAATCATTATTCAGTAGTGTCTCATCTGAATTTTGTTGTAATTATCTAATAATTGTGGCCAGTTTAATAACATTTCTAACAATTGAAGAATATTTACATGAAATAAAAAAATGTGTCTTAAAATAATTATATGAGGAGATGAAAAAATAATAAAGAAACAAACAATATGAATAAATTAATCTATCACAGTGATATAAACCTGCCCAGTGCGTAAATGCTAAGGGCCATATTGAAATGTAACATAAATTATGCTAATATTATGTATTATTGAATTTATAAGTCATATTTACGATAATATTATAGTATTTATGGGACAATGTTATTTCATCTGCGACACGAATCCATTGCATTTCGAGCTAATTAATATCATTTCAAAATAACGGCTTCCAAAACATATTTAGAACAAGAAGTTTCTAAGTATCTTTTCTATGATTGGAAGAAGTGGCTTATCTAATTTAACTTAAAATAAGTCAACAGTGTGTATTCATTTTTTTAGTTTTCCGATGTTTTTCGATGTTTTTTTTGTTTGTTTGTTTGGTTGGTAGTAATGAATAGGCTCAAAAAGTACTGGATCGATTTTGAAAATTATTTCATTATTTGAACATACCACGAGTAACATAGGCTATATACATATATAACATTATGCTGCGGGAGCGAAGCCGCCTGGATCAACTAGTACAAAATATAAAGCAAACAAACATTCATATTAGTAATTTTGGTTCACAAAATTCCCTATTTCAATACTGTTCAATGAACAATGTAACAAAACTATCAATCGATCATCATCAAGACCCATCATCAGATATAAGGTCATCATCGTTTCTCATCAATTTAACAAGCGAACTTTCCACTCCATGAAAAGGTAGGAAAGCCGGACGGAAAAACAGCAAAACTATACCACAGGCCTATATAAATTGTATGAATATATATACTGAAATGTATTCTACTGCAGGTCTTACATCAGAAATGAATTTCACAATAACCGATATAAATATTTGATAACAATTAGCACCGAGTGGGATCGCGGCGAGTGCTCGATTTATAACTTCATAAACATCTCGATTGCTACACTTGGTACAGAAATACGAGTGATTTGGACCACTTCATGCAATGTTTAACATTGTTAATAATTTAGTTACGAAGACCTACTTGAAAGTTTTGACATGGGTAGTTAATTTCTTAGGCATGAATTGTTAGCATTCTCCGAAGAAGTTGCAACTTATTAAAAAAAAAATCTTTTCTTTCTTTCAAGTGGAAAAATTACTGCCAAGGTAGATTACACATTTAAACTACTTGCTCGCTCTAACCGAGATCGTGCGTTGTAACGCTGCTATATTCATATGAAAATTGCCTTTTTCACACTCCTAGAAAAGGAGATCCCTTACCCCCCTACCATTCGCTCATTACTTAACATTTTTCTTTATTTATACTGTTTGCGTACAACACAGCGTAAACAACAAATTTTAACTAAAGAGCGATCAAGAATTTAGCCATAAAAACGTAAAAAAACTTTGACACTTCTCTATTAGCTTTTATTTATATTTTTTTATTTTTATTTATATTTTTACCATTGAGTAACTGTAATATTAAGTTTCAAATTAAACAGTCGAACATGTATGTTACTCTTGATGTCTACCACCTTTGTACTTATGTTCAAGTATATAAATTAATCATTTTTACATAAAGCGATCCCCGATTCTATAACATCGTTCAAAGGGATACCGTTCGCAAATAGACGGCCTTGCTGTTAAATTATTATTTTGTTGTTCGACCACCGGCTCTATTCCTGCTCCGTGCGGGTGGTAAGTCTTAACCAATACACTTTTATTGTTAGGCACTTGTAAGGGAATCAATTTATTTGATCTGCTATAAAATAACATTTAATAGGATTTCTCGAATGAGGTCAGGTGTACCATCTGAAGTGGTACAAACGATTTTACAAACGATTGCGTTTGACTAACAGTCTTCCACCTATAAACTTATAGAAAACAACAGGCTCCAGGTTTACCATCGGAAGTGGTAAAATCTTTTGGGTTGGTTATAACAGTCTCCCACGTATAAAGTGATACAAACAATAGGCTGGTTGTAGTGGCAATAGATTTAACCTGAACCTGTGAGGTCCTGGCTTCGATTCCTAATGATAGACGAAAAGAAATTGACTTACACCCGTATATTAATACGTATCTCGAGCATTCCTCGACTTTACTCAACCTCTGTCAAAGAAAATTTACATCTGAGTCGGGAAAACTCTACTAACTCACGTCCACTCGCGTTAAGAACATTTTGGAGAAGAAAATTTAACACCATTCGTAACTTCGTTCTATTCATTAAAATATAATGTTTTTATGTTATGAATTTTCGATTAAATTTGTCATACGTCATTTTTGACGTAACCTGAGTGGAAGTAAAGTTAAGGTAACTTTTTAGAAAATGGGTGTTAATCTAGCAAAACCACATACGGCTATTCCTGCTCGCTTGTCATGCTGAGCTTAAGCAAAAACTATTAATTATGATGCCATTTTATGCTAAGATACTGCAATTTATAATTGTATAACTAATGCATATTAGTGGTCGTAATCTAACAATGTGTTTTTCAAATCAATAAGTTTGAACTTTAGTGTTTGCAATATATCGAAGAGAAAAAAATAACAAAAATTTTTAGGTAGTTGCGTATTTATAGTTGTCGAAAGAATGGTAGATATTTAAAGGCAGATATGAGTTCACCGTAAGGGCCAAGCAATTACAGCACTATAGATACTTTTTATCATCCGTATCTAAGACAAATTGCTGTTCCCCACCCATACCATTGTAAAACCAGAAAGCCTCGTATTAGTGAGATAATCGACGTGCTATTGTAACACCAGATCGGCGTGAAATGAGACTTAAATGATACTGTGTTTCATGCTATGAGGTTTTGCGCCCATCTTTTTTGTCCTCAATCTTTTCCGAAGACCAATGATTCCCAAAGTGGTCTATATCAAACCCTAGCCTTCCTCGATAAATGGGCTATCTAACACTAAAAAAATTCTTCGAATCGGACCAGTAGTACCTGAGATTAGCGCGTTCAAACAAACAAACTCTTCAGCTTTATAATATTAGTATAGATTTGTATTATAACTAAATATTTCTTTGTAAAATTGATTGTGGATGCTATTTTCCTTATTAAAGATTCCCTTGTCCTCACTGTTTACCTTAAAAATAATCTACATCTTTATTACAATTTATTCCTTTACCTTTAAACGTGAACCTAACCTTTGCGAAGTAGGTTAAAAATCGATAAGATTACACAATATGGATTTATTTGTTCAACCGAGGTTGGCTTAAAATGACCGAGAATAAACGACGTACCCTAAATCGTAATGTTCGAATTGTTTGATTTATATGTTTGGCTTTGAATATACATGTGTGTGTTGTGTGTAATGTTCTTGCGTATGTGTTCGCTTTTATTAATCGAATAAGTTTACAGTGCTAAAAAATATACGCTCGCAATAAATAATATTATAAATATGAAAGTTTTGTTTTTGGATGGTTGAATGTCTGCGTGTCAGTCACACCGAAACTAGTGAACGGCACTTAATTATTATTTTTTATTTATACAGTAGTTTAGCTATAATAGGTGATAGGAGACCTCTTATTGATCTAAACACCACCATTTAACGAGCTTTAGAAGCTAGGGTTTAATAATATTTTATAAATTTCAGTGCTAAAAATATATACACACGGAAAATAAATAACGACTTATAACTTATATTGTCCATTGGGTATAAATTAATTCAGAGAAAAATCCACGAATCGGAAATGATTGATAGAAAATATTGTTAAATAATTTGAAGATTCTAATATAATAATTTTATACCAATATTTCAGGAGGAAAGTTCTTATAAACCTTCCTTGTTATAATCAAAGGTTAACTAATGCCGAAAGAAAAACAAATTTAAAAATGTCTTAACTTTTCAATCATCCTCAATCCTTAAAGCCCTCAAAAAGGCGTATAATCTTCAAAAAACAATAATTTTAAAACAACTATTGACACAACCTTGAGCCTTTAAACATTAAACTGTAAGCCAACATAAAAATGAAGGAGAATTGAAATGTGTAATTATATCAATATACAAACATGGCCGACCTCGTCTCCAATTATTGAAACAAACATTTTGTTATTTACTTTGTAAATGCTACCCACTTACAATCTTCAGATCGGGATGAAATCAAAATACCAGGTTATGTCATTATTATGCTAAAATAGAAATCTATACTAATAGTATAAAGAGGAAAGATTTGTTTGCTTGTTTATATTGAATAGGCTCCGAAATTACAGGACCAATTTAGATAAAATTTTGTACAGAAATTCTTTGAAACCCCAGGAATGACATAGGATAGTATTCATCTCGAAAATTCTACGGGAACGATTTATGTACACGGGTGAAAACGAACCTCAACTAGTTATACATATAAATATAAAATAGCACCTCCAGCACTCCTGGTGTTATAGGCGACGGTGATCACTAAACATCAGACTACGACTACGACTACAAACTACGACTCTGTGATGTTGACAATGTACATGGGCTGCGGTCAGTCACTTAACATCAAGTGAACCATGCTGCTCCGCTTGCCTGCTGTACCATAAAAAAATATATTGCTTTCTCTATTTTGTACTTGGTGTACCATAAAGCACATTTCTCAATCTTTTACTCATCCAATCAAGAACAGACAAGTAAATTCCGCTTAATTACAAACTGTCAGGTACCACAGCCATTTTCCAATAAAAATGTCCAACGAACATAAATTAACAGTTAAACTTATAATATTATTCATAAGTTAGGAAATGCGCCGCAATTTATATGCTAAACAGGATTTAAGATCTTTATTGTTTACTATTCCACTAGTTATTTTAATATGGCGCCAATCGATCGGAGTGGATTATTTAAATTATTATAATGCATTTATGTGAATGGAAATTTTAAACTAGCTCAAACTTTTAATACTACTAACACTATTACTTAACAAGCTGCTGCCCGCGACTTTGCTGCCAATGCTAATAGATCAATTAAAATAGTCCTATCACCTTATCCATCCAATATCCTCTATGTATAGGTAATTTCATCACAATCCGTTCAGTAGTTGCGGCATGATTGACACGCAAACATACAATGCTAATTCTGAGTGGTTACTCTTTTCCAGAAATGCACAGCCGTACACTTGTTTATCGATCATATTTTCAGTTTCTCTTTTGTTTTGCATTTCAATTTATTTAAATTTTTTCTTATATTTCTGTGTGCTTCTGAAATAAATAATTTTTCTTTCTTTCAATTCCACTTTATTTAACACTTTTTATATAAAAGTTAACAACAATATTTAAAAACGTTCATATATCACACTTCTTACCGCGTTTGAAAGTAAACAGTGCTATATAACACCATCAAGAAATAATTATACAGAGTTAAATAGAATACGATACAATCCGATGTATTCTCATAATTTCCATGATACAATCTCTTAGCACAATATTACTTTGACCGACTCATTGGTGTAATGGAAAGAGCGTTGCAAAGTGCATTCAGTGCCAGAAGAGATATATGTTACTAGCGACCCGCCCGGCTTTGCACGGGTGCAATGCTGATACTAAATACACTACAGAAAAACTGTGAATGTTTTATATAAAAATTAGTACATTATTTCGACAAATCTCGTAGGGTTCAGCGTTTGCAATGTAAGCGGAAAAAAATTATAATTAACGACATCACATGACAAACCTCCCATCTTACTACTAATAATTTATTTTTAGTATAATTTTCGTCAGTTTTATTTTTAGAGAATTACAGTTCGAATACTTAAATCAACTCCGTCAAAAGAACTTGAATATTATTTCTATATTAATTGTCTTTCAGAACATCAGTAGATATAGAGCTACTAACTCTTTATTGACTCGAGCACTATATTAAAAAAAATATATAAAAACCTTTAACTTCATCTATCATCATTTCATTGTGTTTAAATTTGGCTACAATTTAGAGAAATTCATTCACATATTGTTCAGAACTCATCAAGCAAAACCGCAGTCATCAGCTAGTGCACGTTAAATTACAATATGTTGTTTATTTGAACGGGAACCTTCGAATCGAGCTGACTTGCGCAACCTCTGGCGAACTGTTGCTAGGCGTCATAGATTAACTGCATAGATGCAACAAATACATTTTAGTTTATGCCCATTAGTCTAGGACATCGAAGAGATTGAGTTAGTTATGTGTGAACATGGATGCCCAATTAACGGGCCGATATGATTATTTTTCGATTAAATTAAGCATTTTGTGAGACAAATCTTAAAAGTATCTAAGTAGTCTCTTTGTATATGATCTAGATTATAGATTAATAATGTTGAAGTTTTAAAAGATATGTCCATTCAAATTATATTATAAAAACATTGGACGAATAGTTAATCGTGGTAAAAAAATAGAAAAAAATATTTAAAATTTAAAGTAAGCTTCTGTACCGTTGAAATAATTTCCTAAATGCAATTTTTCGACAATTCATTCCATTCTCACGTCCTTATTTACGGAACATTTAGTGCACAAAGAAATACCACATTTAAAGCGAATTTTGAATTGTGTTCCTGTTTATTTCGGAATCTATAAATCAATAAAATGTATCCTATCACCCAATCCAGATAACAGACTATCTACAAATGCAATTTCATTAAAATCAGTTCACTAGTTGCAGCGACTGACACACAAACAATCAAATTTACGTATATTAACGAAGAATATCCAATAAAAATATAATTGAACACACATAATCTATGTCCAAGTCATCGACCGCCATTCGAGGCTGGCACACACCGATGTTGAAAGAGGCTTTGTATGAATTTGTTTTTTACTATAGCGTTACTAAATACGCACAAATGAATGGTGTTCTTATGTTATTTCAACGCTATTTACTACATTATCCACGGGGTTGTTTGATTCTGAAAATTAAATGGAGATTTATTTTATTTAAATTCAAATTCAATTCCCAAATAATCTATTCTAAAAATATACAGAAAAAAATATGAATTAAATAATTAAAGATGCGTTGCGCGAACTCATAGTAATGTTTGTGAATACGGATGTTAATTAGGACATTTATCATTTGACAATAATCTGAAAACAAATTTATATTTTTTATTGTTAACTCTTGTTGAACTGCATCTTGATTTATTTGTAAAAAGACCTCAATAGTTCCACAGTTATATACTTTCTACACTATATTAATAATTTATTTACCAATTATACGGGTTTCAAACACCATCTTCAGTAATTTTCAAAAATCTTCAGTATATTACTGAAGATGGTGTTTAGACGGTCTAATTTGTAAATAAATTATAAATATAGTGAAGAAAATATATAAGTGTAGAACTATTGAAGCGTTTTTTTTTTACAAATCAATAATAACAACAAATATCAAGTAAGTATCTACTTGCCTGCTATAGCATAACAAATTAAGTCGGAAAAAATCTTGCGAATGAAGCCGATCTTAATCGTCAGTAACAGTAAGTGTTATTATATCAGATTATAGCTGCATGCAAATCCGTTCAATAGTTTTTGCGTAAAAGACATCCATACCTACATCCTTACAAACTTTCGTATTTATAATATCAGCTGAATTAAGTAGTATTTTCGCCATATACAAAAAAGCCTTGTAAATTATTAATATGACCAGTTCAAAAAATAATATATTCATACACGCACATAAACAAATGGACCAAATATGGTGCTATCATTGTTTATAGACCATGAAATGAGATAAAAATAATTATAGGCTATATAAAGAACTGTTTATTTGGCCAATAATGATTCTATTGTATTCTATTACCCACTTGAGGTATACCCTACGACGTGAAATTTATAACTTCATTACTATCACAGGACTTTAAGCTTTACTATAGTATAAACAAAGTTCATTTTCGCTTGTATGTATTACGTAAAGGCGGTGTCACACCAGTGCAAACGTGTTGTGTTGTACAAACCAAGGCTACAAGATTACCATACTAGAAATCATTAATCAACTAGCACAGCACGCCGACGCACTCGTAATTAAATAGGATTACATTAATTCCAATATTATTGTAAGGACGGTCAGATAATTCATATAATTTATCTTTGTTTTGGTACAGATTTGCTTTGAGGAACCGGTTTTAGCTGGTTTTCGCTGGGGTTTGACATATTTTAGTCAAGTTGACTTAGCATATTAGTACAGATTTTTCACGATTGTATTTAGTTTTCTTCAATACATTTTCCCAACCTTTCTGTGCAGAAAAAATATTAATGACTTCAATTTTAGATAAAGATGTTCAAATAAAAAATAAATATTTATGTTTGATACTTACCTTCACTTATTTACGTTTAGAGATATTTTACACTAGCTCCTGCACGCCGCTTCGCTCGCGAAAATTTCGGGGTATATACGTAGATCAATAAAAAGTATCAAAACCTACTCTAGCCAATAACCTATCTATATACGAAATTTTATCAAAATCTGTTCATTAGTTGCGACATGATTGACACATAAACATTCAAACATCCACATTTATAGTATTAGTAGCATTACATATTAATATATCGTCTCCTTACATAATTCTTTGGAAGCAAACACGTGACCATGTTTTGATCCACAAAGACAAAAATAGACAAAATGATTTTATTAACCAAACCTTGTCGACACAGCATGGCGCCAATAAAACTACAACTAAAACAGTTTTTTATTAAAGTACCTCTTAATATTGACCAACACAAGGAAATCCTTGCTTTCAAGAACATATACGTCACAAGCTATCCTTGTCTAGTGACGTTTTACCTGGTGAGGATGACAGAGACAACACTAAACATATTCTTTGTCCAAATTGGCTCTAAACAAACACAGGTATGGTGTAGCCTCTATAACTAAAATTTAGCATCTTTAGTTTTTTCTATGGGTGATTTTCAGAGGTTTTTTTGCGAAGTGCCGAAAATGATACATCTTAATCACATTCAAAATATTTTGTAATTGTTTTCTGTTTGAGCTCTATTGTAATATTGTCGTTTATTATTTCATCATAGGTACTGATAAAAATAAAAAACGACAACAAACTGAGCAACAAAAATGTGACTACTCGAGTCTCTCGCCGGTTCTTCTCCGTTCTTTTCTCAGTAGAGACTGTCCTTCAAAGCTGTGGTGAACAAGAAATATGAATAATTAGCTGTGCCCCGCGGTTTCAACCGCGTATATCTATTGTCCCCGTCCCCGTGGGATTTGATCAGAATCCTTTCTTAGCGGATACCTACGTCATAACATCTACCTGCATGCCAAATTTCACCCCGATCTGTCCAGCGGTTTGGGCTGTGCATCTAACTTCCATCAATTTAGAAGACAGAAATATCGCCGCCTATACACTATATACTATACACATAGCTTATCTGCAATATCTGAAGTATAGCTATTCCCTTCTATGGTAACCACGACCAAAATTCTTTCCCAAAATACCTTTTAAGGGTTAACTTGTCCCTATTAAGGCTTTCGTGGCCGAAATTCGGTCTACACTTTTTTCGTGTATCTACGAAATGTAGAAGCAAACCAGTTGTACCGTAATAAGCTCATTATGGCGTCTATTCCGGGCGATAAACGAGAGAACACAAATATAAATAAATCAGACTATTAACGTCAACATCTCCCGAAATACGGTGTCTCGTTAGCCATGGACGTGCATCACACCGAAGCGTAACAAAACTATATTTTTTGATTTATAACGAATCATGTATACGCATCAAGGGAAAATGGTTTTGGAATTTTTCTAATTTATCTTTGTTGACACTTAACATGTAAACAACATACTCTTGATATCTGCTCATCTGTGTTTGAATTTTATATCCCCAATGCATGCAAACATAAGTTCTATATCAGTTTTTTATGTTAAAGCAGACAAGCGGAGAATGCGGTTCATCTGATGTTAAGTGGATGACTACAGCCCATGAACGATGCGATACGACGAAAGCGATAAGCGTTGTAGATACAACGTCAAAATATCGCAGATGCCTTGCCGGCTTGAAGGGAAGGGGATAAGAAGATTAATATTATGAAATTGGAAAAGGATTAGTACAGAATGTAAGAGAAATAGAGAATGTTAGAGGACTCGGGCCCCTGCCCACCGTACCTCCACAGAGCATACCTAATTGGAGGTCACAGTGTCCCCACTGCAAATGCAAAAGAAGCATAATCCATTGCTATTGAAAAGCTAAGAAGATGTATTTAGCATTGCAATATATTTCCTGTAAATATCTCGTTATGATATAGTTTAACATTCGAAATTGTTACATTTCGGTGTAATTGCAGTTTCAATTTGTTGAACAAAACAAACATGGAGCTTGTGGTTTTGGAAAGTCGATCGGCGGGTCATCTCGACAGGTTCTCATAAGATCGGATATTTGTTATTTATTTAAATATTAACAACGAAATCTTTTATTGTAGAAAGGTCTGTTTTATATGCGACATTTTGTATAAACAACTCTCTCCTACAATGAAATGTAAAGGTTTTGATACAGCTTTGTTAATATAAATGAAGTATTAGTTATCTTGATATAACTATGACTTTTTACTTAATGAGGATCAAATAGCCACATGGAAAGTAAATATCAGTTATCATAAGACGTTTTTAATTTCACCTCGCAAAGCCATATACATACATATGCAAGGATTTGGGGATACATCATTCACAAAATATACAATCAATTTTTATTTTTTATCTCAATATATCATCTCTTCGAAATGCAACCCTCTGCCTCCCCCACTACGAAGGTTATCTTCAGTAATATCTTTCAGGAAGCACCTTAAAAATGAATTGTTACAGCATCAGAAGCTCCCTGTAGCCTCTCAGGCCAGACCTACTTTTTTGAGTATTAAATCGTGTATTACAAATATATATTTACTAGCCGTGGCAAGTCCGGGGTTAAAAGTAGCCTATATGTTATTCTGAACCCTTACCTGTATGTATACCAAGTTTCATCATAATCGGTGCAGTAGTTTTTGCGTGAAAGAGTAACAAACATCCATACATCCATACTTACAAACTTTCGCCTTTATAATAGTAGTAGGATATACACAATTCGCATAAAATAGACTGACGGACCGCCATTTGGTGACCCCTGCTAAAAACCATAAGCCTTTCTTTCTATTAACTATATTTAAAATCAGATAAAATCTCTAAATATAAAAATGTCGGCGACGCTAACAGAGCGTGTCAAAAAACCGGTTTCGTAAAAATAACAATAACAAGTATTACATATGTTAACTGCTTTGTTTACT
>LQNK01002236.1:65682-114635 GCA_001586405.1 Phoebis sennae | reverse complement strand
CCGTCCTTCTAAGTGAGGTAAGTGACTAATAGAGTGCGAAAATATACTTCACTTATAGCATATTATATTATAATGTTATCATAAATGATGGAATTGCTTTTAACTAACATTTGACAACTATAAATAAAACTACACTTAAAACAAAGACAGGTGTGTTCAAAGACTTATAACTCGAGATCTGCTGGACTAATTTGGCAGAAATTTTGTAGAGAGATAGCTTAGGACTAGGAGAATGACGTACAGATTTAATAAGAAATTTTTAAGTAATCGCATATTTATCAAAGTTAAATCTAACGCCTTCCAGATATTATCTATGTTGTGACGCATTTTTTAATAACTGTCTTCCATTTTACAAACATTACGTAAAGACATACATAAATATATATTCTATAATCTAATTGATGAAATGAAGTGATGAAGAGTGGTATATATAGAATGTTAATTTCAATACTTACATCAAACTTAAAATATATTGTTATATTTTTCTATACTAAATCTCTTAGATTCAACTCATAAAATTTTCAGACTGATCAAAAAATAAATGACAGTTTTGGTTGTTTCGGCAATCGCTTTGCAATATATACGCATTATTTTTGACAGAGGCTTAAAAAACATGACTTCATTTAATTTAATTTACGAGTAAAACATTCGTAAAGCTCTTACAAGTTTTTTACCGCAAGTTTGTGCATGTGTGATAGTATCGATTTGAGTTTAAATTTTGTTCATTCAAATTATTATTGCTTACTGCGTGGGTTTGAATTTTCTTCGACCCTTAGAAAAACATTCGTATGATGATTTGTGACATTAAATAATAATTAATATTTTATCAGCACTTTATCCATTAATCTTTAATTGCCGTGTCCCTTAGGTGTGGTTCTTTTTCACAGTTATTTAAATTTAATTGCATCTTTTTATAGATAGAATATGTTTATTGCATAAAAATATTAGAAAACTAATCAACGAAACATAAATAAAATTTAAAAAAAATATTGCTGATAAGAAATTTAATGAATTTACAGTAAGGTATAATATACTACCTACGCTAGTAAGTATGCTCACCTATTTCAACATAGATAATACAATCAACGTCTTAGACGCTGCATTAATTCATAGGAACATTATTTTTTGGCTTTTCGTATAATATCAGTTACCGATAGTCAAGAAATTGCAAAAGGCAAGCGGAGCATTCGCTTCACTCGTTAAGTGACTGACCGTAGCCCATAAACATCTTCAAACACAAAGTATCACATATGCCTTGCTAGCTTTAAGCACAGTTATCTGTGTTATATTATATAATACTATACTAGCTTTAGGGAAGGGGAGAGGATAAGGAGAGGATTAATGGCGTGGAATTAGGCGAGAAGTAGAACAGAATAGAAGAGGAATCCCAACCTATTCCACATAATAGTACAGGAACATAATATGAAAGTTTAGATGTAGAAACTATAATTGTACACCAATTATATCTTTACATCAAAAGCGCTATCTTTCTTGCCACTGAACATAACCTGAAAATAATTTGTAATTTGTGTCCATTTAGAAGTGTATTTCATTTCATTCTTTTCTTCAAGCAAACGAAGTAATCAACTTAGTTGGCTGATCTCCACAGCGATTAGCCGCCTATATCAGCCGGATTATATTCACCGCACAGAACCGATCAATATGACCGGCGCACGCGCACCTAGATAGCGAGTGACGCCGCGGGACGCATACTAATGCCCCATTGTTTACACGCCGGCTTGACATGATGTGCATTCGAGGGTGTAATCAGGTAGTCTAAGAGCTGATGAAGGATTAAGAAATACAGCCAATATTCCTAATAATGACTTTTGGCTCCCGACTTACAGGTTTTTATTAACTAGTTCGGGATCCTATGGATTCATTAAAATAGTTTGATGCTAATAAATAAATTTGTATTTCTATGTGTAATGTTTAAAAAAAGACTGACTTCTTTCAGACTTTACAATAATGATACGACTTACTCAAAGCCAAGTGATTCCTTATGAATATTTTGTTTATTATAACGATATAAAATTCCTATTTCCTCTATTTAACCGCATTCTCTTCTCTACATTGTTCTCAACGCTGATTTTTCAGTATTATTCCCTAAGATACCCACCAAACTCTAGTGATTGAATGTAAATGCGACCATCAAAAAACTATATTGAATGGCTAAAATCTTCTTATATCCACAACAGAAACCTGGAAAAATTAAACTTTAATCAGAAGTAACATTTTCTTAAATCCATACAAACTAAATAAATAAAATTAATCAAAATTCTCCACCGACTCTTGAACCAAACCGCACGTCCACAAATCGTGTATCGAATACACTGCACAGATTAAATAAAAATTATGATAAATAAATTATGCAGTACCGCGCCCGGTTTCCAACAGCGCTTGTAAACTACCCTCATTTGAGGAGCTCTTATGGGTCATTAGAAACACATTACTCCATACATTTTTGATTGCTAGTCGTATTTTGGGGCAGAATTGATAAATTGGTCACGAAAGTGGGAAACGCAATCTTTGTCACGTTGTTTCTATGCGACTACTTTTCATAAGCTTTCTTTACAGGATTTTTCCAATATAATAAATCGGAAAAAATTGTTTAAAAGTGCTAATCTTTGAAACGACAGAATGGATTTTAAAAAACATATCTGATTGTAATATTCAGGTTCACGATAAAGGCTATAATATATTGAAAATTTCGGTTACGCTCCTTCCAAAGGAGTTGTGACGGATATTTTAGCGGAATAACTTGTCACACAAAATGGGATCAACAGGTCTTGCTAATGAATAGAAAATTACGATAATATCTCACACATATCTTTTTTTTTCTTTTTTTTTATTTTTTTTTTCTTGTTTCTGTCTAATTTTTGCATTTACCTAATTCGTGTCATTTTGTGTAGAGAAGGATCTGGCTTCCTTAACACAGGTTTTCCTAGCGAGGTAGTCAGCGCCCCATTACTTTAAGACCCAAAAAATTGTAAAATGCATAATAAAGATTATTTATTTATTATTATTTATTATATCTTGTAATATACTATTGATAAGATGGAATATCAGCGCCACAGTCTGAAGATTGTGGTACATCTTTAAATAATAAGGTAAATCTTTAATGCTGAGTATTTCCAGAAATGTAGTACACGACGCGTTTTTCCTCACCAATCATTTCCCAGCTAATTTTAATTTGCTTATGTTTTATTATCTTTTCTTATGAATGTCTTTCTTGTGTATGTCTTACTCTGTAATTGTATTTATCTATATTTTGTTTCATTTCAATTTAAAAATAGGAAACCCGAAATAAAAGGCCCTTAAAGAGACTACATAGAACATAAAATTGGCCCATGAATCGGTTGTGAATAGAAGATAATTTAAAGCTTCGCTTGCATAGATTGGCCGAGCTCGCAATAGAGAAATTACTTCCCTACAGAAAATTGGTTTGAAAGAATTTTTTATTTTCGTCCAATCATTGCAGGCTCCAGGCATACTGGCGTCCAAACCTATACTATTTTCTTATTTTCTTTTATCAATTCTTGCCTTATTCTATCTCCTATGTGGCCACCAAAACAACTGCAGCAGTTATTATGAAAAATGTATGGTAATATTTTTTATACATGTCGGTATAGATTTATGTAACTACTGATTATATATTGACCTGGAGAAATCTGAAATAAACGAATTATTATATTATTATTATAATATTATAGACGTTCGTGGGCGATTGTAGCTCAACATCAGCTAACATCAGATGACCCGATTTTCTTGCTCATAAAAACACGAATACTTGTAAAAACGTAACTTTTTACAAGAGTACCAAAGTCGTTAACACTACGAAAATAATTTATTACAGATCTTACAAAAACATCTGTTAATCTAAAAATAATGGACAAAATCCCAAAGACAGTTTTATTGAGAAGTATTGGATAGTAAAGGCGGATATATGAGAAGGAGGTTTATTTCTGACATTTAGTGTGTGTTCGTCTGTTTGACATACCCCAGGTGATATTTAAGTGTGCTCGTTAAATTTCCTCGTGTTTCCTTTAATAAATTACTGTTATAATCCAATTTTTCGTGTTTGCGTCTTTGATAATTTGTGTTTCTTTTGACTCATTTAATTTTTGATTTGTGGTTAGAGCTAACAAATTGGTCGTAAGGTTTTTATTTTTTCATCTATCGTATCGTCAGCAACGAAATTTAACAACGCGTAATCAAAAATTTATACTATTTCTATTCCAATTTGAACATATTGAAACACGAAAGTAGGCGTAATAATGTTTTTTTTACCAAAAATACAACTTAATACTTCCCACTAAAATTTTTTGAAGCCCGCGCCTTTATCTATTTAGAATTTAAGATTTTGTACCTTCTTCTTCGAATAGTTGCTTCAAAAAAGGGATAATTTAAAGCTGTCACAGATCTGCACTTTTTACTACATTACTTGCACGGGCATAAACCTAAATTTAGGACTAGTTCGTATATAGATAGCCTAGATTAATATACAGTTGAAATGGCATAAAATCTTTAATGGCAAAGCGTGATACTAAAACGGGTGTATTGCAAAAGTATTTAACACATGTTCTTAATTAAATCGTTAATTAACTAACGAGACTATTAGATCATAGATGTAACACCAGAAGTGTCGCTATTTCTAAAGTCCCCTCTATACATCGGCAGATGCAAACGCGGACGTCATCTGCCGATGTTGTGCATGTGAAAGTAGGGTTAGGGTAGTTAGTTATGTAAATGTAAATGACGCCGTAAAAGCGCCTCAACAGAGGTTGCTTTGGAAAATAAACATTTTGACTTTGACCATATTATAGGCTAAAAAAATTATGCTACAGGAGACAAGCCACGCGAAACAACTAGTACTACGTATGTGTAACTGCCTCGTTGTTCTAGTGGTTGCATCTTTGACTACAGATCGAGGGGTCCCGGGTTCGATTCCCGGGTGGGGCCAAAAAAAAACAATGTTATTAGGATTTTTCTGACAAAGAAATCATAGTAACAGCCCTGAGTTTGGAAGATGACGATGTTGGAACACCCTCGTGCCTCGGAGAGCACGTAAAGCTGTCGGTCCTGCGCCTGATCTCTCTCCGACCGTGTCGGTCTGCCGCCCCATAGGGTTATGAGAGTAAAAGGAAAAGAGAGTGCACCTGTGTTCGCGCGTACACTTGTGCACTATAATATCTCCTGCGCAGCTGGCTAGTCTCTGTTGAGATTGGCCACCATGGCCGAAATCGGTCTGGGGAGCTATTATTATTATTACTACGTATATTTTTGAACATTTATTTGATTTCTTTTATAAACTGAAATCACAACTTAAGTAGATTAGTTTCCTTATGCAAATCATTAACCTAATGCGTAATATATCCAACTACTCGTATTTAAGAAAACAACCGACAATCTTGTATAAAATGTATGCGTTGATTAGATCCAAGTTGGCGCCAAAAACTCCATTAGCATACGAATGGCCTGCATACAGACAGACAAACTCGTTTTATACGAATTTGAATGATTGGATTTATTACAAAACCGTTAATGTTTTAATGGTGAAAGGGTTATTTGACATGTAACTATTTTGTTAGTGTTATGCGGTTTTATAGGAGTAATATGCAATTTATAAATAACGGGTTTCAGGGACTTCGTGTACGTGTGTCGCCACCCCTTTTCTACCCGTGGGGGTCGTAAGAAGCGACAGTGGGTAATACTGCTGCATAACATCTTTAGAAATAAAAGAGTGGAAGCCGAGCCTTGTACGATTGGGCCAAGTTCGCGCTAGTGAAATGACCACCCCCCAGCAGAAGATCGGCGTGAAACAGTATTGCACTGTGTTTCGTACGGTGAGCGGGGGCCCGGAGACCTGTATTCCCATTCCATTAATGTCCTATCCTGTTCTACTTCTTTCCCAATTTTCCATCATTTATCCTCTCCGAATCCTTTCCCCTTTCTTCAAGCCGGCAAGGCATCTGCGACACTTTGATGCTGTATATGTTCACGGGCTGCGGTCAGTCTTAAACATCAGATGAACCGCATGAACAAAAATTCTGCCTTTCCTAGCGACTTTTTCTATTCAAAATTCCTCAACTCAATAATTTGACCGATAATAAAGACCCGTAGTCGCTTCTCTCTTATATAGCCGTTAGTTCGCTCGTAAAATTCAATGGAGTAATTTGTATAATCTAAGCATCGAACTGGGCGCCACTGGGACAAGACCCGGTTTTTATTTACCAACGCTTTGTGTTTACAACTTTTTGTTAATATCCCCATGGGAATTACATTGCAACCTTTTGTCACAGTTAATTTAATATCATGTGTTTATTATGTGTAATTGTCTCTGTTACTAATAATAAAAGTATATAAATATTGTTAACAGATGAAATTAAAGGTGAAATTTATTGAAGTTGGTAAACATTTAAATTACACTATAAACTTACCCCCCACAGAATCCATACTAATATTATAAAGGAAACATTTGTGTTTTAACCGACTTTCAAAAGAAAGAAGAGGTTCTCAATTCGACATGTATTGTATGTTACCGCATATCTCCGGCATTAGACCGATTTAGAAATTATTTTTGCATTAGAAAAAGTAGAATGTCAGTTTGGTGATAAATAAAAGTTATTTTCTACTTTTTAGTGTGAGGAAGTCGGTTCTATTTTTTGGCAAAAAGTTATTTTTGTCGTTATATTTATAATGCTTTCACACAAAAGTTCCATCCATAACATTATGCTACGAAGCCGCTCGGAACAGCTAGTTTAGATATAAAAGGCAGCATTTAAAATATTGTGTTCCGTCGGATGAGAGAGAGCGACAGAAGTCTATATTTCCATGTCTTTCCTGTTCATCCCTCCCTTTCCTGTCATAAATCTTACCCTTATCCGTGTTTTTCAGGTTGGCAATAGACCTGCGAACCATCTGGTGTCATAAAACTGCCCTACAATAACTATTTTTTCTTAATAAAAAATGCGAACGTAAGTTTGTTTACTTGTTACCCGTTTACACTTTATCTACTCAAGCAAAATTCTTGAAATTTTGTATACATGTACTTGGGAGTAGTAACATTTACTTTAAACCCACAAAAAATGTAAAGCCGCAATCATATGATCGTATAGTCGTAGATCGTATATGTAGAATTTGTTTTCATATATAAAAAGTGACATAAAGTCGAATCCTAATGATACACCCATCAGGAGTCGATTTAAAAACCAAGGTTTATTTATATTTTTCATGTTTTGAAAATATGTATATCTCAAAATGATATTCATTTAAGATTAATGTTTTGGCTATATCTGTAAGTACATGAATGCAATTAATAAATATAAAAATTCCCAAAAAATAAATCAACCAAACATCAATAGTCCAACTCGAAATACCCCACTCGACAACAATTCAGTAAAAATGTTTCGCGAAATTGTGGAAACTCTATGGAAGTTTTAATTAGTCCTGCAATGTTGGGTCAGCTATAAATAGAACTTGCTCTTAGATAAATTAACTTCACGATTACTTCAGTATTGCATTTTGAGGAAGGCATGCGGGAGATGTAGATCGAAGAAAAGTAACTACAGACGTTTAGATGTTGTTATTTTATGCTCATTCTGTTTTTATTATTTGTATCTATTAAATTTAGCACAGTTAATGTATTTTATTTTTTTATTTTTATTTTGTTTATTGAGGTTCACCAAACAGATGTTATATTAGTACTTACACTATTAATTATACTTAACTATGAAATTTATAAAAGCTATAATGCACACCTTTAATAGGTAAATACAGCATGCTTATCTATACATATATTAAAACAGTAACCGAACCATTTCTGTACATTGAATATTTTCCAAAAAGAGTAATTGGTATGCAATATATATGTTCTATAGATACCAAAACCATGGCTAAAATTTTCTTTTCTGTTTGTCTGTTTATCTGTTTGTCTGTTTGTCTGTTTATCTGTTTGTATGTGCGTCAATCACGTAAAAATGACTAAGCAGTTTTTGATAAAATTTCACATGCTGATAGACCAATATTAGGTGCAACTTATAGGCTACATTTTATTTGAAAAAAATAATTTTAGGGGTGGCTCTCCATACATGTAAACGGAGGGTAAAAAAATAAATTCGCGAACACATCATTGAATGAGGTGTCATTAGATAGGTCTTTAAAAATAAAATAGAGGTTACTGAACGCGTTTTTTGCTAAATTAGATATTTTTTGAGATATACGCTTCTAAAGTCGTGAAAATGTCATACCACGTGACAATGTGAGATTTTGGTTGACTTGCGGTCATGTCTTTTTTTTTCTTAACGTGTAGATACGGTAAAAACTCTCAATATATTTGTCAACAACCTTCAAAAAATAATTAACTCTCCGCCCGCGGCTTCGCGCGCATGGGCTACAATTTTCTTTATTTTGAAGAGGCACTGTGAGATTTTGGTGATACCTATTTCCATAGAAAATTATAAAAAAACACTATAGACATGCGCAAATATCAGCGGTCCTGCGAATGTAATTTTTTAAAACTTTTGATGTGCGCCTCTAAAAAATACAGAAATTAGTAGCCCACGTGCGTGCGTGCGAAGCCGCGGGCGGAAAGCTAGTAGACAAATAAAAACATATTATTGTATGTAACTAAAAACTAATACAAAAAAAAATTAATTCTAATCCATAAATTACATAAAAATTGGAGTTACTGTGATAATATTTTATATAAGGTTCTACGAAGTTATTATATTATATTATATATATATTATATTTTTTATTCCTAATACATCACCGCCGCTGTCAACAAGTCAAAACGGTGCTTACTGAAAATCAGCGTGGCTACGCTAAGTGGGCGGCCATTTTACACCACACACTATGCATATATGTACCACCAAAATGTATGATTGTTTTTTTTGTATTGTGTGTTGTTGTGAATAAATGTTTTTTCTTTCTTTCTTTCTAGATGGTACTGGCATTCTCTCTTCCTTAGTACTGTCATTCCTATCGTTCATATGAAAGTATTTATATGTGGATGTAGGTATGAATGTATGTATATGTCGCAGTAAGATAGAAAAAGCCGTAACATAATTATATCCCTAGGGATATAATTATATGCCGGAACATAGTTATACGAAAGCGATTCATTACTATCTTACTAGGAATATAGTTATAAAACGGTCCAAGTTCAGTGATATAGTTATATTACTAGATTAAGTTTAGTGAAATAGCTTTCGGAGTGTGCAGCGTTCCTGTAAAAAATCGAATATACAGTGTTCTGCTAAAAGATGTGCCTGTAAGAAGCATTCAGTGCTACTAAATTCTAGATGACATGATTCCGCTTCTTATTTGAACAAAAATTTGAAATTACTAGCAAAGAAACAAACATTTTAACTTAATATATATAAGAAATAAAGTTATCTCAAAACTGTTGATTAGTTTTAAAAGATTTTTAATATTTCATTATGTTTAATTGCATTGTTAATGTTTGAATTCCAAAACAAGGTAATTTTAATTATAATTGAAATTACTTTAATACGTGTAATTACGTGTTAATGTCACAAAGTATTGTAACTAACTGCAGAATACATAAAGTAGATTTTTGAATGAAGATAAAACAAATTTATTATACCAATATTTATTTAATTCTATGGTAGATTTCTATTTCACTAAACGAAATCTAGTAATATAACTATATCACTGAACTTGGACCGTTTTATAACTATATTCCTAGTAAGATAGTAATGAATCGCTTTCGTATAACTATGTTCCGGCATATAATTATATCCCTAGGGATATAACTATGTTACGGCTTTTTCTATCTTACTGCGACATATATATTGTTCTATGTATATGCGTATTTATTATACTATATTACTTTTTGTGTAGTTGTATTTAGTTTCTTAGTCTTTTTAGCTGTGATAGTGATCTTTGACCTTTCTATTTTTTTTCTTTACATGATTAAAAATATTTTCTATTCTTATTATTACTTTAATAACAAAACCCGGAAGATGGTCATTCTAACATTAAAACTTTGTAATTGTATCAATTGTATTTCTTTGTCAAAGATGAAAACGAGTTTATATTCGATTAGACACAATTAACAACAATGAAGGGTAAAGTTAATTTAATTAATTACGGACTCCAAAGAACTCGAAATGAAATTGTAACTTTGGAGTGAATTCGTCCAAAAATTTACTTGAAACTTGTTAAGTGTAAAACGTTTTAATCGTGTCCCTTTATAAATCACAAGCTGATCCGCGCGGCTTCGCTCCTGTAGTATAATCTATACTAATATTATAAAGCTGAACAGTTTGTTTGTTTGAACGCGCTAATCTCAGGAACTACTACTTTTAGTGTTAGATAGCCCAGTTATCGAGGAAGGCTTATAGATTAGCATTAGCTTTAGTTCATGACGTTATCTTAAGATTCATGCTTTACTTGATTATTCTAAATTTACGTTTACAAAAATAAAATCCAAATTTATCCAAGTAATGAACTATCATTAAAATCTATTTAGTTTTTCTTCGTTATTAATATTCATACCCTGAAAACTTTTAAAATTCTACATATCACAATTGTGATTTGTAGAATTTTTCTAATTTTATGACAAAAAAAGGGAAATTAGAAAAATATTTCGCTTCTACATTTATAAAACCATCCTTCCACTACGGAAAAATTTCATAGAAGATCGAAGTAAAAAGCGTTTTATATACAACTATATTTGGTTCGATGAGTAAAGGCTCACACCCTCTACACATTCCAGACCTTTCCCTTTTCCCTTGAAACCAAATTAAGAAACCCTTGAAGTCTGCAATACACCACCACCACGTCAGGCATTTCTTTTCATGTATATGTATTAATTTGGTATTAATTTGATATCAAACTTAACCTTTATAAATAAAAATACACAGGCGTATCATTAACATCATTATCATCATTCACAAAATTTGCACATTTTATGTTAAAATTTTCTTCAAACAGAACATTTCCGCGTTTATCTTTCCCAAAAGAAAAAGTATAAAATGTATCTCCGTCCGTCCGTAAATTTTTTATCCAAAACAGAGCGAAGTTTGGAAACAATTCGTTAGAAATAACAACATCAAAAGCCAATATTTAACTTGGGAATTTACACCGAAACTCCCATATCTCAAGTTACAAATTTTAACTTAAAGAGCCAAAGTTTAATTATCCACGAAGCTATGTGAACGGATATACTTTAGGCCAACTTTGCACGAAGTTGTGGGAAGCGGCGATTCTGAAATATAATCGAGAAACTTTAAATTAGTAGACTTTTGTAGATTGAATTACATTTTGTTTATATAATTTAGCAATATTATATCAATCTAGCCTAGAGCCACCACGCTCTTATAAAGAATTGACGTGGAATAAAAAAAAACATGACAATACAAACAAAACAAATGAATCATGGCAAGCTCGTGGATTTAATTGCTTATTACTGTCTTCGAATAGAATGATTTGAGGCAAATTTTAAGGAAATCTTAAAAACTAAGAAAAAAATATTGCAATTAGAAAAAGAAAATAAATATGTGAATAGATTACAAATGACTATTACTCCAGTGCTGTCATGGAAAATTTACCTTAAAAGGTAGCATAATCGGCACTGTTTAGAATACGGAAATAGGAAAATGTGAAGGAAATACATAGAGAATGTTACACAAATACGTTCATACGCAAAAGGCCTATTCACAAAAAACTTGGGTACACCAAATACATAGTTAATACGCTACACGAGCCAGGAGTTGCCAAATGTATTCCTTGTCGAGAAATTATCACTCGCCCCGAATTATGATGATCCTGAGAAAACTTCCCTTATGGCGGGTGGCCCAAGGTTTGAGGCATTTTCATCTAAATATATTATTTTTGAAGCATTAGTAAAAACATTAGTGATATATAACGGCTTTTAACCAACGTAATCCTTAAAGTTTTTACCATTATTTGCTAGAATATCTAATAAAAATTGATAGAAAGAGAAAAATAATTACATAGTAACTGACTTCTAGCCACAATATAAAATACTAGCTATTCCGCGCAGTTTCGCTCGCGATTACGTAAGTATAGTTTATATCACTCAGTGAAGATTTTAAGGTCTAATAGTGAAAGAATTTTCAAAATCAGTCTAGCAGTTTTTTGTGGAAATATTTTATACATACCTACATACAAAAATACAAATATGTACTTCCTGCTTATATTAGTGTAGATAGAAATTTTGAAATGTGCATTTTTTCCCCTTCTATCTTCTGCCAAACATAAGACTGATAATTTTCCCGAAATCTTTTAAAAAAACATTTAAAAAAGTTATATTGTTACTTACTTTTAAATTTTTTAAAAGCTTGAGTATTCATTATTCACATTACTATTTCTCAGATTACAATTCATTTACTTTTATATCCATTTATCAATTCATTTATTTTTAACGGGTACCTTCAAACTTGTACCACTCAACTCTGTCCTGTGACGTCACGGGAGCGCATTACCATCTCCCTCACCGTGCTCCCGGGGAGATTTCGTAAATCCCAACATTCTCTCTGGCTAATGAAAAACGTAGGATGTGCGCTTTGTAATAAGATGCGGAAGTAATTGGTAAGAACGTGACCTTTTCGTCATTTGCTAAAATTATAAGCAGTAACATTATGTATGTGTTTAATAGATAACTTACTAAAAAATACAAACAGTACAAATAGCAATAGAAATAATTAAATAGAATAAATAAAATACCTTTTTAAGAATTTTATTTAATATGGAAAATACTCGCGTTAAAACAAACACAAGGAGATACTAAATAGATAGATTCTAGGAACGAACCTTTATATCGTGTAAGAAAACATTTAAAATGCAATATACTACGATATTCTTTTAAATTTTACACAAAAAAAGATTCCTCATCCTTGATACACGAAAGGAAAATATCGACATTTATCAAAGGAGATTTGGGACGCTGTCTATGTGACGGTTTCGTGCAATGACTGTATGTATTCCTTAGACTGTGGATATAGTATAGTAGTAATACTGTAATAAATGGGGAAAATCTTCTTCTAACTATGCTCAACTATGTTTCAGTGGTTAACGCGTTAACGTTACAAACGAGTTGTATGTACCGGGTTCGATCTCCCGCGAAGACGACAAAAAATGATCTCTCTGGTAGAATACCGAAGCGTGATCAGTAATTAACCCATAAAAAGGAAGTGATCAAAAAAAGTAAAATGGATGCAATATCTACCCCATGCCCCACTAGAACACACGAGACTTCACTTTACACCCATCCATCACTTTACACCCATCCACGAGACACTTCTACAAGTAAAGTTAACAGTACATCCCATTCACCTCCAGCCATTAACAAAACTATCGTTACATTACACTCTCAAACGACCATTAAAAGGAATACTTTCTTTAAAAGCAATCATCAGCCCCCAGCCCGTGAAACATACCTAACAATAAAACTGAAATTGCACTCAGCCTTTGGTTCCGCATTTAGTTTTACGAGCCTATAAAATAATCTACTAGAATAAAATGTTGGATTTATTTGACTTAAATGTCTTTGTGATGTTGTTCTCTATACGTAGAAACGTCAGCGGTTTCTCGGATTGGGCCATTTTTTTGATATTTTATGTTTTCACGTTATTGCGCCGAGAGCTATCGTTATGATGTGTTTCTTAATAATTTTGAAAACAGTCCCTTCCTGCTTTTTTAGTTTTGTCAAAGGGAAATCTAAATTAGTCCGTCAAACTGAGCTCTGATGTTATTTCTACGCAATAATTACTGTAATTTATTCGTTGGGGCGCAGATGGATTTAAATGATAAACTAGCGTCGATAATAATTAACCTTTCATTATGCCATTAAACGGAGGATATCGTAAATAGCGGTGACGTCACTAAAGGTGTTTGAAGCAAATCAGTGCTGGAAATATTCGCGATCCAGCTGGTTTTGACATCAAGGCTTTATGGCAGGTGTACGATTGGGATTAATGCGTATACGTAATATAATATTAATTTAAGGTGACATTTTATTAGGATAGAGAACAAAGAAAATGTCACATAAAAGCAAAACGGTTCATATTATCAAATGATCAGATAGAAAAGGGATTTGGAAAACAAACGCAAAGAAAAAATTGTTCGGTTGGTAATAATTAATAATCAGCAGTCACCCATCAATTCCTTAAATCTTCTTGCAGAAAACTCATAAACGTCTTGGCTTTGCTAATTATACGTCTGAACAGACTAGGAACAGTCTGAAACAACGAAAACATTCGGGTTTTCATTGTACCCAATTTTCGTGACATAGCGTTATACTGTATTGGTAACTCACCGTATTACTCTCAGGAGGTAACAGGGGACTTAAAATGCTATAAAATAAGTGACATTTATGTGCCATGAAAACTCATAGTTTTGGAGATATTCGAATTTTAAGGATTGTTCGAAATTTCGACTTTAGTACGACTTTTGAATTTCGAATTTTCGTTGAAGTCCAATTCCGACCGCGATTAATTAGGAATGTTTCGAAATTTTTTACTGTTTTTGAACTGTTTACTATTCACAGGGATTGGAAATAATCCCAGCTTTGAGAAAATATCAAATTAAAATACATTCACCATTTAGGTCTTAAATAAGTAGAGTTCAAGTAGTATATAATTAAATATTTTAGTGACGTGTTCGTCTCTGTTACCAAACCAAACCATTATAATTTTACGACTGTCATCTCATAAAATCAACTGACCGGTGTGCTTTGCTCACTCCACCGTGCAAGAAAAACAAACTAATTATAAACGACGCATAATAAGGTAATTATCATACGAAATGTAATACTTACACGGTACACCCTAGACTGTTTACCCGTTAAAGTTTGTAACTTTCCATAATATATACCAAAACTTTCATAATGTTTTCGGTAATCCTAGCAGAGCGGAACGTAAACAGCTGATATAATAAATTATAAAATATTCAAAAAGCGCTAATATCATTAATTTCCTAATTAGCGTGGAGTAAAACGAACATGGTGAGATGACTGGGTACAGCTGTTGGGACAGATTTCGGGGTATTCCCAAAATAGTTAAAACGTGTTACGACAGAGATGCATTTTGTGGATGAAGGGCTTGAGAATGACCTATAATCTAAGAAGGAAGACCTTTAATAATACACAATACACAAAATATCACTGAATTTGGATTATAACAATAAATAAAAACAATATGAAATGACATAGTGGGTATTGTGTACCGATAAGATTCGGTCCCATTATGTAAGAAACTGATATTAAAGAATTGGAACTGACATTAGAACAACTGATTTAAGTGGCTATGACTTACTACAAATTCTTTTAATACAAAAGTATCGAAAGTAAATTGCTATACTGAAAAGAAAGAAAGATATAATACTGAAGATGGTAAAGAGGGAGAGAAAAAAATACATTGTAACAATCAATGTATCCAGTAGAAGGTTTCAATTTAACACCGATTCATTTGCTCCTATTTTGTATACAATAACAATATGTATATATTGTACAAATGTATAAAACTTTACACAAGAGGAAGACTTCATACATATACTGTTAACGATTCAGTAGAATAATAATGGGGTGCGTCTTCGTGGATGTATTTACATAAATTCATTCATAGATATATTCATAGTATAGATACTAACGATCGATTTTATGAGCGCATTTTTGAGACACGCACAAACCGATAAGCCCGATCCGTCCCTGCTCGCATGGGGGGCCGAGCGGATCTGCGGTCTGCAGCTAGTCGTCGACATTTGTCGTTGTTGAGTTTTATTGCTCGTAAAAATCTATCACGGCCTGTGTGGGCGAATATTAGAAAGTTATGTTTGTATCCGTTCGCGGTTTATCATAATTCAATTACGTGATGGAAATTGGAAATGATAATAAGGGACAACTGACTAATAGGTACTTCTAGCGAATTTTACACTTGTGCAAGATGACAAGATTAGAGTTTATAAACGGGTTTGTTACAACACTTATAACTCGATATGTGCTTGACCAATTTGGAAAAAAATTCGTAGAGAGATAGCTTAGGACCATGAGAAGGATATAGGATATTTTAGTCCCGAAAATCCCATGAGAACGGGCTATATGCAGATAAAACTGCGAGGCACAGCTTGTCTTATCGAAAGAACCAGAAAAAGTTTTATTGCTACAACATTTATAAAAAGTGCATGATTGCTACGTAGATAGGTTAAAATTTTAAATTACATGAATGTCAAGAAAGAAGAGTATAATCATTAATTTTATACAATTCTCTTTATTCTGCAAGTCTCAGTATCCAATTTGATAGCAATCTAACTTAAGCGGAGATAGATGAACGTGGAACGGAGCATCTTACGAATTCTCTGAGCCTTACAAACCGAGCTGAGTGTACAATTGAACCAAGTTTTTTTTCAATTCACACCGGTGAAATTACCTGCCCCCCCGTAGAAGACCGGTGTGCAGCAGTATTCCATTGTATTCGCAGGGTGAGCGGGGGCCAGGAGGCACCTTCCAATAACCAAACCTGCAAGGCATCTACGACACTTCGATGTTGTAGATGTTCAAGGGCTGCGGTCGGTCACTTAACATCAGGTGAACCACAAGCTCAGCTTGCCTGCTTTGACATAAAAAAATATTATATTGTTTTCAAACTTCTCGCTTACCACTGAATCGAGTAATTTATTACATCCAGCCAATAACCACCCCGATGCATGTGGTCCGGCACCAGTAACAACAACAAACAGACACCACTTCACACGGCCATATGCAAGCGTTTATTGTTTCACGCACTTAATGTACAGCGGCTACAATTTTGGGATAATATGCTTAAAGGGTAAATATTTGTATGTGTGCTCTTCATTCTTATAAACTACTGACAAAATTAATAAAATTTTTAATAAAAATATTCAAGTAATCAACGTATTAATAGATTTAAAGGTAGGTTTTGTCATCATTGTATATAATACTACTGATATTAAAAATGTGAAAGTTTAGCTGATTGGATGTCTTTGTGCCGCAACTACTGAATGGATTTTGATGAAATTTTGTTGGCAGGCTAGTGGCTGTATAAGATGATTTTGAGTACGATATCTCGTATTAAAGTACCTTGAATTAAAAGGCAACAAAGCCCCTAGCACATGCTAGTTATATAAGACATAATTTATGAGTAATGATTGAAATAATTAATTATAAATGCGAAAGTTTGTGCGGATGTATGTATGTGTATGTATTGTTTTCCACGCAAAAACTACTGAACCGATTTGATGAAATTTTGTATGTATCTACGTACTAAAATCAGTTATTCTATCTAAAACAAATATAATACCCTTAATCATTGATAAAATTTAATAAAAGATTGTTATAAAGAATAAGTCCAAAATAATTCGGTTATTTTTAGCTCGCTTGAAATATTAGCGAAAGTTTTCCTGTATCCTCTGAGGAATTCGCGAGGAGATTCATAAATAAACCTTTATTGTTTGTGAGATAATAACAAAAGTCGACGAAGGGCCACGGATGTTAGAAAAGCATTTTTGTCGTGGACTTTTTGACTGTAAATATTGTTTTTGTCGATGCTTATTTAAAAATAGATATTATGTTATATCTTTTATTATTATATTGCTACTAAACACACATGATAAATAACTTAACATCGTTTAAAATGCTTCTGTTTTACGCCAATTTTGACTGCTGTGTTTTCCCTTTCTTGCAAGAAATTTCATACAAATCAACCCCACATACCTACACAAAAGTTTCGTCATAACCTATCGTCCCTCTTTTCTGTTGTTCATTTTATCGATTTTTTATTATAAGACTAACAATGTATGCGATTTTGTTCATATTTCTTATTCATAGTCAGAACTAAGTTCGTCTAAAAAACTACAAAATTTTTGTTGCACTAGTGTGAACCCAGGTAAACACTAGTTTCATAAACATGTCTAAACTATTGTCTTCGTTTCTAGACACTTGTCTGCCCCCCTATTGATTCACTTAGACGCGATATCACATAGTCATAACAAGAGAATTATCTGCCTACGTCACACCACGTGTAACAGACTATGCACAAAGTATGTGATAAGAGTACATAAATACATAATGAATGTAAATACCTTTTATAATTAGATTTTTAACATCGTTTTAAACACAGCAAATACATTTAAATATTGGTTCTTTCTAGTCTTATTAAAATATTTATTATTAATTAGTAATTAATATAATCTTGTGTTTGTTTTAACGCGAGTACTTTCCATATTAAATAAAATACATTTTAAAGGATTTTAAACGTGCTCGAAACGTCTGGTTAATAATAATATAAAATAATCTCTAAAACCACGTTTAAAATCCTTTAAAAAGTATTTTATTTAATAGTAATAATTAGTTTAAATTACATATAATTTATTTTTTAAAGCGGATGCGTAAATGTCTAATGATAGTGTACATAATCAAAATGATGAAATGAGGGCTGATGCAATATTTGATAAATTTACTAATATTATTTACAGTATTCTTAAAACAAATTTCTTTCCTTATGCAAACATTATTATTATGAACTAGTTGTTACACGCGACTTTGCTCCCGTAGTAAGAGGTTAAATATAGCTTATAAGCCTGCTAAGATGCAGCTCTCAAATTGTGAAAGAATGTCTGAAATCGATCTTGTTTTTTTGTGAAAACATTATAAATACATCCAAAAACACAAAATCGTTAATATGAAGGTAACCGAAAGAGAGATATTTATACTTATAATTTTTTATGTATAAAATTATCTTATGTTCTAACATAGTATCTTCTCATTCTTTTCCTTATAGTCTTTTTATCTATGAGGGAGAGAATAAGATAAAAAAATACTGCCCTCTGACGCTCATAAACATAATTATTATTTAACTATACACTAACAATTTAAACCTTTCCTTACAGTAATTACTGCATTGTTGAAAAACCACAGTGGACAGAAATATAATCGGTTAACACTTAAAATGTGCATTTTATACACATCCCAGTGACACAGTATCCTTACGTAACCAGAGCCACGTGTGACCTTGAGTGCAGTGGTTGCAGCTTAGGCGTTGGACTCGACAATCTATGAACCAACTGGAATATTTTTCTAACAATTTTGCAAGTTGAAATTCAAGTCACACTATCCATGTCTATCGCAACTTTATATGATAAGCTTTTGTTGTTTCGATTCTCAAGTTATTAATTATAGCAATAGATTAACCTCTCAATTTTAACACTTAATTTTATAAAACTGTGTTAGAAAATTAAACCAATATGTCTTAGATTGACATATATTTGAGATAGATATTATTTTATATTATAAGAAGTACGTTGTCAGTATTCATAAAATTGATCAAGATTTTATTGTATACAATCATATGACATATATAACCATGGCAAACTGATCTTACCTTTATATGAATACATTAAACCGGTTTTAAGATAGATTTATAAATAACACAACATTAAATTGTTATAAATTTTAAAGAGATAAATGAATATGTACGTATTTAGAAAAAATATTTTTTTTTTATAAAATAATCGCTTTTATTTATTAACATATAACAACATTGTATCGTAAAATGGCCATATTTACAGCTTAAATGCAACATCATATAATACAGCTCTGTATCTGATGTAATTGTATAATAATTGATGGTTTACATTAATTAATATACTACATCGATCTCTTTGTGTATAAATGGTCTGTTATTTCAAGGGGAGATTGGTCGGTGAATACAAATTATGCTTTTGTTTTGTATTATAATGTATATTATATAAATTATGCAATTTTTATAAGAAGCGTTTATTTTATTTGCTTACTAGCTATGAAGCGCGGTTTGCTCTCGTAGCATAATGTATAATGCCTACATATCTAACAGAAACAGATTTTTTCTGAGATTAGCGCGTCAAGTACAAACGACCTCATCAAGTATATTATAAGTTAAGTTTCATTCGACTTTTCAACAAAGATAAAAAGTTTAAAGGATCTTTTGTGTTTCTTTTCACAGTTACAGAAGGGCTTCTACTGTTTAGTGCGGACGTTGCAGGCCAACTGAAGGTTCGCCTAGGCTAGCTACATGCCTTAGGGCGTCCCCCTTTGAAGGGGATCACGAACCTCGGCTTGAGCTGACGCAGGAAGAGAGTTGACCTGATCCCGGGTGAGCGATGCACGGAGCAAGGGATCTCGTCTTCGCCTACGGTGTAATTCTGCTGTGAATTTTTAAAACTAGAACTGGTGGAGTCCAGGCGTTTGCTTTCGGCTAGGACGTGCCTAGGCCGTTGCTTTCTTCGTCTATCGGTGGGAAACAAAAAGTACATAACATAAAGTATTTACATACATAGTGATGTTTACGAGGAACGCCTACAAGGAGCCACAATCAGTATCCAATCCTCTATCCAAATATGTATTTTTTTTTACACAATTATCCAAAGAATACAGTATGCATGAAGGAAGGAAGGAATACAGTATGCAGTATGCATCCAAATACCTTATTTTTTGACATAATTATCCAAGGAATACAATATGTATGGAGAGCGTACATGCTTGAATGATGATAAAAATGTTGGTAAAATTTAGGATATCATTTTTCAATTTTTGAATCTTCCACCACGTCTAGTATAGTATTATATTTTCTGTCCCCCGTCGTCCTTAGGGAGGTGTTGTTAGATTTGGTTGAAGTAAATCTTATGCACCAGGGAGGGTGAAACTTGATACACTCTTGATGCCATTATAAAATTATGATTGGTGAGTGAAAGGTTACGTTTAATTACAATAAAACTTTTTTACCAAATTTTAAACAATGCCAAATATTCAGCTACTTTTTGTTTTATACCGTTAATTATATATCGGGAAAGTTGACATAAATTTCTAAAACAACAAAAAATAGACGTTTCTGGTACTATAAAAAGATAGTACAAATTTAATAACACCCGTATATAATAATAGTGTTATCACCATAGCGTGGCGGGTCACTGAGAATGCGTTATCAGGCACACTCCACACACGTGGATGATATCGCTCGAAGGACCAATTGATTGTGGCTTTCAAGGGGTATTTTTTGCTAGAATTTGCAAACGAAGTATGGAGGTACTGACCATGAAAGTGTCTATGGTAGTCTAGTTGTGAGACTTATGGGTAAGGTGACAAAATATATAGGAGTAGTAAAGCATTAATTTTGCACGAATTTTTGGTCATAAGTATAAATAAATAAAAACTGTTTAGTTTTTATGTGGATATGTGGTTATTGTAATACAGACTATTAATAATCCTCACTGTTTCGATAAAATAAAATTGTCACAGGCGCCTTCAAAGTAGGGCTTATCTTTAAAGAGATTAAAGGATTGATAAGCTTAAAATATATCCCCATACTGAATGATCGAACAAGCTGAAACATTTTTATTATTAACTCTGCCCCGTGGTTTTATTCCTGTCTATTACAATCAGAAACAATTAGTCTAAGATCCCAAAGACATTCCTTAATGTGTTACTTCAAACAAATTTTATAGTATAGAAATTACGGAATTTATTTATCTCCACACACAACGTGACAATATAAATCAAATGATAAATAACAAATATTGAAAATCAATAAAATTTTATGAGCAATGAATGTATGTAAGCAAAGTTCATAGCACAAGTGTGCAGTAGTCAGATGGTCAGTCAGCATATTATGCTGCAGTGTCGATGACAACTGCAGCGCTGATTTTCAGTATCCACTGTTGGAGTGTCAGTGTAAATTCAATAGCTTAAATAAAGACATTCATACACTGTATGACGACCCGATTGGCGCAGTGGATCCAGCGATGGTCTATTACGCTGAAAAGTGTGGGTTCGATCCTCACGAGTAGAAAATTATGATATGATGAACACTGTAATATTCTATTGTTTGGGTGTTCATTCATCTATAGTATGCATTTATCTACAAATAAAGTCTGTTTAAGTACGTCTATCAGTTATCTAGTTTCCATAGTACAAGCTTTGCTTAATTTGGGACTAGATGGCGTTGTGTTAAATGTCCAGAAATAATTATTTATTTATATCAATATAACCAAAGAAAACCGTTCCGTACTATTAGAATATATTATATCTTCAACTTCATACGCTTTTGGTATTTTGTTTGGCCGATTAAACCCCGTTAGCAAAGTTAAAAAGCGTCAATAAGTCACGTAAACGTATTTACGGTGCGCGTGTGTGCGTGGGCGGGTAAGTTATGACCGCGACACGTGGTTACCAAGACCCACGGGTACACTCGTATACAGAAATGCTTACTTTTTATTCAAAATAAATAATAATTAATTCTTTTTACACAACGCCATGTATTCCTTAATTAAGCAAAACTTGCATGGTTACTAGATGACTGATAGACATACTTAAAAACACTTTTTTTTGTAAATACATTCATACTATAGATAAATAAACGCCCAAACAGTAGAAAATTACAATATTAATCACATCATAATAGTCCTAAATTAAGAAAAAAATATACCATGGAAGTACTTAAACGTATTTTTTTATTTATGATAAAATGTTCATGTACATTAAAAATATACACAAGTTTAACAACCAAACAAGCAAGCTTGAGCCCCAACTACCAATACCTATTTGTACAATCTTAAAAATACGCGTTTTAATTTTCACATAGACAGCAATGGTTGCAATTAACGTAGAAGGTTCTATAGCATATTATATACATCTTAGCATGTTCAATATGACTGCACATAAATTCATATTGAACATGCTAAGATGCTTCTTTACCAAAAATCTCAATGAACGCGTAGGAAATAAAAGCTCATAAATTAAAGGCATAACCTTTAACAAAAAATCACAAACCATTATAATAAAAAGTGCTACAAATAAATGTTACAATTTGCATGTTCATGGCACGAATCTATAGATTTTAGATTTAAATTGATTATTTTTTGTATTCAAATAAAAAAAAATTAATCACAGTTGCACCCGCCATTACCAAGACCGAGTTGGTCGGACGTGTCTATGAAAGTCTTTTTATGGATAAAATAAATAAGTTATACGTGATTTCGTCGGCGGCGGTCACGGCTTACGAAATAGACGATTATTTTAACCGCCATAATGCTTGTATAACTTGTTTTTAGCGCAAAATTAACATTAGTATAATAAGTGGAGCTTTCGTAAGTCTTAATCATATATATTTAAAACTAGCTGATCCGCGCGGCTTCACTCCCGTAGCATAATATTATATACTATCTATTTTCCGAGACAAAATATAGCCTATACGGATTCGGAAGAATCCCTCTAAGTAATGGTAAAAGAAATTTTTAAATCGGTCCAGTAGTTTTTGAGCCTATTTAATACATACAAAAATACAAAGATTTCCTCTTTACAATATTAGTATAGAAATACAGTCTACATTGAACACTCATTATAATAATGGCACACTAACACAGACACGCATACATACACACAACTTTCCCCACATTCACCACACACTTTACCAAATTTTCGCTTTTATTTTATGGTGAATCATGTCATTGTGAAAATTAAATCTTACGTTGACACTGTTATGTCCTATAGTTGTAGGTGAGCATTAAATAAAAGATTCAAATATCAGTAAGTAGGCACACAGCTCAACGGATACGTCTGCACGCCACAGATGACAGGTTTGAAGTGTCAGAAGTGACACTAGCGCCCCACTGGTCTGTGTGCTAACATTTATTATATATCGTGAACACCACAGACACAAATACCTCAAAGTTGTTAATCTGAAAATGTATTTTTTCTTGGTATATTATGTAATGTTTGTATTTATCTTTTTGTTTATATAGTGTAAGTCCGTAATTGGCTATAGCACCTAGTTACTTGTATTGTATAACTATACCTTCTCAAGATGCTGTGTGACTTATAAATAAATAAAATAAAATAAAATAAATTGATAACCTCATTTGTAGAAAGTCGGTTAATAAGCTGCGGCCGTTCAAAGTTCGACGCTTTCTTCCCGTAAAAGTAATTTTCGTAAAAATCGTTTCTTCTGATCATCCCCTTGTCCATTCTCGTTTGATATTCTATCAGGTGACCCGGGACCTCGCGTGCCTTTTATCATAAACAATATTATAATGTAAAAAAAGTTTGATAAAATATACGTAGCGATTTCAACTATTTCTTTACGTTGTGTTGTTATTAATAGATATTAATACTAATAGATGATACCCTTGGAATATATCAGTTTTTAGATCAATGCAAAATAGTTGTTAGACCAATCCTACTAATATTATAAATACGAAGTGAGGATGGTCTCAACCGATTATGATGAAACTTGTTACAGGTAAAAGTTCAGAATAACATATTGCAGATAAAAGTTCAGAATAACATATTGCACACTTAATCCCGGAGTAGCCACGGGATCACAAGTTTCGCGGGTGAAACCGCGAGGCGCGGCTAGTATCAAAGCAATATTAAGTACTTTGTATGTTGTAAATTATTAATATCACAATGAATTCAATGTGACTGCTAAAAAGAGAAACTGCTGTTTCTTATCAGTTCTGCTCGAAAGAAACAATTTTTAGAACTGGTGATTTGACTTGATTAAAAATACAATTCAAAAAGCTTGTAATATGTTGAATTGAATAAAAATTGTTATTTTTTGCTTCTTTACCTAATAAACAGAACACATTTTTTATAAATTTGCAATGTTATTATTAAATTTTATATCGCTTAAATAAACGCTATAAAATTCATTCACCATCTTCAATGCAATCAAAAGGAAACACTCTATGTATAAACAATCCACCAATAAAACAACTATCTCTTTGATCTCAAAGCTTCAAACAACTAATACATAAAGAATGGTTATTTACGAAGAAATTGCGAAAGGTATCAATTGAGCGGAATATTGGGAACAATAAATAAATATTCTAAGATATTTGACACTTTGTTATCTAGAACCAAATTAAACAAACTTGTAATATGGAGACTAGACTATTTATAAACACTTAAACATATTTTGAAACCGATTTTCCAAAAAACGAGGAGATTTTTTGTAAACATTTGCATATCTACTGTAGATAGGTCAACACCAAGGCAGCAGACAATTACAATGTTCATCGCATCATAATTTTCTTCTCGTTGGGATCGAACCCACACTCTGACGCAATAGTAATTGATATAACCACGGCACCATTCGTCAATTCAAAGAAAACAAGCAACAACAAAATTTAACGTCGATTTTATTTTAATAAAATCATATAATAATGTACTAAAAAGTTTTACGACTATCTGAAGATGAATTCGCAAAGGAGCAATTATATAAATATAGTCAATAGTGGAAATAGTTTTAAAAAGTCTTATTGGAAATTTTGAAATGTTTTTGTAAATTACATAATATCATTGACCTTTTTCATCGGAAAGAAACTTCGTTCTATATTAAGATAACAATCCATCAATAGGAGCAACTATCTCTTTGATCTCTCGCGTTCAAATATCTAATACATAAAGAATTTTTATTTACGAAATATTTGCAAGAAAATGAGGGCAGGTAGGAAGGGAAGTATTGGGAAAATGGCTTTATATTTTTGTTTTGGACAAAGACCTGTTTGCCATACTGGTTACTGGATGATGTATGCTCCGCTTGCTTCAAACATGTATTTAAAAGATATATAATATTTATTAAAATTTCAAGCTTATTTTCGTTATAGGTGTTTATTGTTGCTTGAAACTAAATAATATTTATTCAAATACTTATTTAAATTACAGATTTATTTTTGGTGATAGTGTTTATGAATTGTAACTAGAAATCTCGTTGATTCTATTCAAAGTCGAACTATCTTTTAATAAGGCAAGTAAAAACAGTGTTTGTTATGTCTTTTTAACGAGTAAACCTTATTAAGATTAAAGAATACTGAAGCTAGCTAGCCTATTTTCATTATTATTATTTAATCGATACTTAGATTAATAACATAACAACAGCACGAATTATACAAAATTTGGAATTGGAAAATTTTACCTCCATCCGTAGAGAAAATAAGCATCAAATATTTATATTACCTTACTTCCTTATGTAGTATTACTCAAAGCCCGTATAATTTTATACTTCGCAAGTACGCTTTTATATTCGTGATTTTATATTAGAAAAATAAAAATGGTAAACATAATGTTTTTTACATATGTTTTTAATACTAGCGCCAGTACTAACGCTTAACTAAACAAACGTAATGAGGGGCTAGCAGGAAAAAGGGATGATTGGGGAAGTTTCCCCTTAAAGTTTTTGTCCTAAGTAATTTATATCGCATTTTAACACCCGGACCAGCTCACTAAATCATTTAAAGGATATTGGAACAAACTTTTTAATGACAAAAAAAGATTAAAGAACATTACTTTGTTAAAATATAAAAAAACGCGTCTACCAATGTGTATAGTTAAAACAAAAATCTGAAAAATAATTAAGATATTGTTTCTTGTAGCTTTCGGTGACAAAAATATGAGGATATACTACAACTTCTGTATAAAGTATCTTGGGTATGATGTTGATTAAAAAATATATACATCTATAATGTGTTATTTAACCAACTAAATATTGACTCCTTGATAATGCAAAACGTTAACACCCAGTACATGTCCCTTACTTGAATACTCTTCTAACATATTTTCTATAGTTTTTTTACGAAATTAAGTTATTTATTTCAACTATAATTTGCGAATTGCAGAAATTAAGTTATTTTTCAACTATTTGGAAGTATATATTTGTAGTTGAAAAAAATTTCAGCAATATTTTCAACTACTTTTTCTATCATTATAATTAAAATTATTTTTGACTACTCGTTATTTGATCAACACATATTATTGTCACTTCTTGATGGAAATGCATTTTATATAATTTTATAAAATTGAATTCCTTTTACACTATTACCACATTTAGTTCCACAAGTAGTCTAGTAGACTATGATTGTTCGAAACCGGTTGTAAATTAAATAAAGTTTATTAATAAATGTGGAAATAGTGTAAAAAAGAGTTTCAATTCTATAAAAAAATACATATTACATTTAAATGTATTAAATAACTCCGTGCAGAACAGCCACTTTCTTGGCGCCATCATTAGAAAGGTGGTAGGACCGGTGAGGGCGCTGTCTGTTACCACTTAATGGCTATATTAACTAGCTCTTACATGTGACTTCGTGTGTAATTTTTATGGTTCAACGCAGATTAAGAATTATCCATATTAACTTAACATTATTTAATTATTATATTATTCACCTACAAAATTTTACTCGACTACCGATTTCGCTTATCTTCGACATTTTCTTTAGTCCAAACTATTTGTTTGAACAATACTTAAGTTATCATCGGACAAAGTTTTTCATGCCTACATAAAATTATGTATTTATGATTCTAACTATAAACCTTCAGTGAAATACAGATATTCAAATTTAAAAGCGGTCTAGTCATTCTCTGATTTTACTAAGACAAACGAACAGTAATTGATTTTATATATTCAGAAAAAATAACCTGCTAATGTCAAATAGACAATCGCAAAATACAAAAATGTCGCAAGACTTTTAAAAAGGCTTATTCATTAGCTTTTAAATGCGACTTTGTGTGATTAAATCTTTATGGCTTGGCAGTTTTTTAAAGGTAAGTTTCATAGCAAGCCGCAGGTGTGTTTCTGGTTTTAAGAGAGAGAAAGGGCTAACAAAGATTAATGGTGCTTATTTACTGCTTCTCCTTTGTCTTTATCTAACTTTTTTCTGTTTTATATTTGTTAAATTGTTAGTCAATCATACGAAAAAAAAGATTTATAATCTGGGTAATAAGGTTATAGATTTAAGGTTTGTTACAGATTAAATCGTAAACTGAAATAATAATATGATTCGAATAAAAGTATTAAAATTTTAATACGATGCAAAATCAAGAATTAATATTATCTGATTAAAATTAACCAATGTTTTATTCAAATTAAATAAAAAGAAACAGTCACACTGTTTCAAAAACAAAATTAAAATTGCACACAAATCCACTAGCAAAGCGAGTCAAATAAAGAATGTCCCAAATCAGCTTACGCGCTCAGTAGCTCCAGCGGAAGCCGCAGAGAGTGCCCTTGAATAATACAACACCGTCTTATCTTACCCTCCCAGAACACCCTGTATAATCTTGCAAACAACTTTATAAATTGAATCGGCCAACGTTCGCACACGGTAATTACGTTGGGAAATAAGGTTGGTAAACTTTTGTTTATCACCAAAGTTTTTCATCTAAGAATTTTTCTGTTGGTTTATTTCTTTTACAATATTGAGGAAATAGATGTAGCGAAGTGATGCTCCCCTTAATTCAATAAATATTTTAAAAAAGCAGAAATTTTCTGTTACGCGAAATTAGTATCTAGTGAAGTATTTCATGTTAATACGATGCCTAACAAAAAGAAAGAGCAATATACATTTTACGCGTAATTTTCTTTTGCACATTTTAATATTCAAGTGTTATGGAATGGTGTGAGTTCAAAGCTCATTTTAATTGATTTTTATTAATCTAACTTTTGACAAATTTCTTTTTTTAATTCTTATCAAAGATATGAGTGGAAAGACGCTATATTCGCTATATACGCGTCTTGAGAGAAATGCATTAAAATCCATGATTCATAAGTTTTTACTATCTAACACCAATATCAACTACACTAATATAATAAAGAGGAAAACTTTGTTTGTAATTAATAGGTTAACTACTGGATTTAAAAATTCTTTCACCATTCGAAAGCTACATTATCCACGAGTAACATAGGTATTTTATAGACTATATTATACAACATAATGCTTCGGGAGCGAAGCGAAGTTAATAAATCTATACCAACTATTTCTATGTAATATTTCACGTATTATACTCCCAAATTTAATTTAGTTTCTCTCGTTTTTGTGCGCAAAATCAGAACTAACTTATTTAGGGATTCCGGCTCCAATGGGGCGGATAGTGAAAATAATTGAGTGAACTTGTCCGAGCTCCGAATTGCCAGCCCAAATGAACACTATTCAGTATCTAGACCACTGCGCTTTCCGACTAATTGTTCTCTTTTATATTTTAACTTTGTATATTGGCTTTAGTTCGCGACTTCGTTTGCGAGTTTTATTCTATTTACTAGAAAATGTTGTCCCTAATTTTATGTGTATTCTGTCTATTGAAAATCTAATGAAAGTCTGTCTTTTCTTCAGACCTAAACCAATGAACTGAAATGGATGATATAGATAACTGCACAGGAGGGAGGTTTAATGTTAATAAGGGTTAAAATTTATTATTTTTAATGCCATACTACTAAGTATAAAACCAATTTTTATATCTATATATATTTAAACTTGTTACTCTATTCTAAATAATGTAATTGTTTATTGTGCCTAATAATATAATAAATAAATGGCATCAATAGCGTTCTCTATTTGTTTTAAGCTTATCTGCTTCCTATTCGTCTAAAAATACGTACACAAAAAATATACATGATTTAAACGTCAAAAACAATAGTTTAAAAAAAAATATAATAATTATTCCTGACATTTATAATATTAATATTTCATGAATTAAAATTAGTTTACTATACAGAAATATAGTATACTGAATGGTTAAAAAAGGACCTTCAGCCCTCCACAAAGAAGGATTATTGACAATGCTCCAATTTCTATGGAAGGCTATTAGTTTTCTGATGAGAAGTTGGCCCAATTTCCAACGCTAACTACCTTCCTTATAAAACAATACATCGTTACTTAAAGCCAAGGAAAACAAAGTGTTTTCTTTCGCGAGTGACGTCAGGCTCAGTAAGTAATCCCCAGCCATTACTAAAGAATCGCTTGTATCAGCGACGTGAGACAGCCCGCTGGGGATAAACGCTTGTAGAACAAAGACGGGGAGAGCGAGGAGTGGGTTCCGTATAGTATTTTAAATAAGTAAATATTCTGGGACATTTAATACAACGCCATCTAGTCCCGAACTAAGCAAAGCTTGTACTATGGAAACTAGATAACTGATAGACATACTTACTTAAAGATAGCTTTTTTGTAAATACAATATACATACATAGTATAGATAAATTAACACCCAGACAGTACATAAATACAATTTTCATTACATAATAATTTTCTACATTGCCATATCTACTGTGTCAATCGGGTTATCTTATGCTGAGCATGTACACGCCTAAACCAAAAACAAAATACTCAAAAAGAATTTGTTAAGTATATAAGTTCAGTCCAGCTTAGATAGTATTTACCGTTTCATTGATCCATTTTTTAAAGATCGGGCCGAGACATTTTATTTCGCGTTTACTTCAGATCGAATCCTGTCCACCGATACTATGACTCATTTGAAAGAACAAACTATCATTTAAAAAACATACCGATTTTCTATGTTGGGTCCTTTGCAGCAATAATCCCTATACTCTAGACAATTGCACAAGGCATGCGACAAATTGCCCTTTTGCCGAACATTACCAATGTGCAACACCTTTCCACCACTTCACTTTACTAATTTTTAATTTACTTTATTTAGACGAATTATTATTTCCTCTTCTCCATTATTTATTGTTAGCCATTACAAACTATGCAACACAAAAAAGTAAAAAGAAACCCCGCGGAACCCTAGTTCCGTAAAAGCTTTATTATTTGGAAGCTCATTTGCGCCCAGCATTCTTACCGTCTATTTATTCCCGTACAAATAATATTAAAACTCCGACCCTGTGAGGAAAAACTTTTTCTTTTGCGAAATTCGCCTTGTTTTTAAATTTCTTAAAGAGTTCCGAGTCGGCTTTTTATGGCTCTAAATTCATATACTTGGACGGAATTGGGTAAGGGATTTTACTTGAATGAAATGTTGACTTTCTTTACACATTAAATAATTATAAATATTTTTATGTTACAGCAAGCGGAGCATGCCATTCAATATCTACAACATTAAAGAGTCGTAGATACCTTGCCGCTAGAGAGATAGGGAGGGGATAAGAAGAGGAGTAATGAAAGGAAATTGGAAGAAGATTAGAACAGGGTGGAAAAGGAATGGAATAGGAATACATACACTCACCGTACGAAACACAGTGCAATACAGCTTCACGCTGATCGATCTTGGCCCAGTCGTGCAATGTTCGGCTCCCACTCTTTTATTGCTAAAGATGTTATACAGCAGAATTACCCTCTATCGACTCAAACGATATTGTCGCCAGTTTTTCAGTATGTTTTGAACCGTTCTCAAAGGAAAATTAAACAAAATTGAATGATTCGATTGCGGCAAAAACCTAATGTTGTAAAGTAGGAAACTTCATTTATGTCTTTTATTTTCCATTTCCGAACTAAAACAATCCAATCCAAATGGTTCCTCGAAAAAATTTATTAACTTTGTGTTTGTATGTTGGATTTATTCGAACCTCATTAAACAAACGAAGCCTAATATGTTTAACATTTTATTGAAGTGAAAGAAAGCTTTGAATAAAACACACTGTTAACTGTATACAAGCTCAGAAAACTTAATCATAAAATTATACCCGGCGAAGATCCACAACTTTCCCCCACCATGAATTATTTATGACAATTTGTTTTGACGATGAAATATTTATAGGTAAATAATTAAAAATATAGCTAGTCGAGTAACCGTGAAATTGATCTGACGTTTTCCCTTACACATAAATCAAGCGGTTCAGAGATCCGCGGGGAATGTTTGTTAGGAATGTCTGTGAAGTTTTTGTAAGTGTGTTTATAAATAAATTTATAATCAAACATTTTTGTCTTCAAATACAATCTTCTTTACAAAAGCCCTAATATTGAACTACTTTACTTGAATATTCTCGACACAAAACACATAATTAATAAATTATTTAATGAAAACTGTAAACTATAAAAACATAATTCAATATTACAATTAAACATTTATTATATATCAATTTAAAAACATTACAGTGTCCAAAGTAGCATTTTCTTACAATTATCAGGTGACGGAGTACTTGCATGACCTAAATAAAAGAGATATTTCACCATTATATAGGTAACAACTTTGATTAAACAACTGCACATTTAGCCGTAGAATAAACAACAAAGCATTGAAAAGTTCAAGCTTAACATTAATTAATACCCTTTAAAATAAATGATCAGACCCTGAATTATTTAAACGATAACTTCGCTGGAACAAACGGAACCCTCAATCTAAACTTCTCTTCACCCTTACCAGAGTTTATAAAACGTATTTATCTTGCGAAAACTGTTTTCATAAAGGGTGATACGATGCTATTATAATATCGGAGTTTTACAAAAAACAAACAACAAAGAGGTTCGTTTAAAAGGATCTTACAGGAAAAATGGAGAATAAAATTAACCTACTTTTCGACGAAGATTATGTGTAACTAAATATGTTTCCTGTGTAACGTACAACGTAAAATAATGATGCTCAAATTATACTGGATATTGTTGATAATGGATTCAATATAATAATAAAAGTAGTAGGACCTCCTTTGTACGTTTGTTTGTAAGTATGAGAAACTGTCGGTCTTAACCGATTTAAAAAACAGTGAGTATCTTAAATAACCCTCCTGAAAAACTTAGCTGTGTGTGGTAGAGATAGTACATTGTCACTACTAAAAATTGGGTTTTGGTATGTTTTAGAATAAAGGAAGGATTCTCGATATTTTCTGTCCAACTGTTACTGTCTGACACTCGACATTGAGAGCTGATGAAAATTAGTGATGCCAATGAAGTAGGAGCTAAGCGGATGCCTTATAGACACCACACTCCTGCCATTTTCATTTATTACCTTGTGGTAACCAATGTACAATACCTCTACTCTTGTTACAGACAAATGTGAAAGTGAATCAACTTCTGAATCTATATATATAAAAATGAATTGCTGTTCGTTAGTCTCGCTAAAACTCGAGAACGGCTGAACGGATTTATCTTATCTTGGTCCTGAATTATTGGAGGTCTAGGGAAGGTTTAAAAGGTGACAAAAATTCGAATTGCCGGGTCCACGCGAGCGAAGCCGCGGGCGGAAAGCTAGTCTGTCATTAAAAATGTACAAAAACATCGTATAAACGAAAAATTATGAAGAACTAGTAATATATTGGATTAATGATTTAAAATGAAGATAAAAAAATTTTTTCGAATAAATAATCTTCTCATTATTACGAAATAATTATCGGCTTAATCAGTGTGATAAACGAAAAATTGTGCTATGCAATGCACCCGAGCCCCTCAGTCTCAAGTACATTATCGTTAAAACGTCTTATAAAAATTAATTCACGAACACGTAAAATAAATCGACTATAACAATTAATCAACGAGTCTCATTTGGAGCACAATAACTTTGCGTGTTAACCATCCGTTAGGGTAGTTTTAAAATTATACACCGGTACCATTACTGCGGTACTACTAAACACGGAAAGACGTAAAATCCTTGTGTAAAGTTTGATTAAAACATTCATCGGCCTTCTAATTTGTAATAAAAGCTGAACCAATCTTGAAGTTTATGGTTGTTCTGAACCAATGGGACAAAAGCCTTTGTTACATGTAGTTATCGATCAAAGGCTTTCAGTTGTGAGTCGAATTTGAAACCTGTTTTGGCATTTTTATACTTTTATAAATTCACTTTTTAGTGTACATTGCTATACTATCGCACAGTTGTAAGATATGTAATCCATTTCTATTGAAATGTTCAAACATTATAAACATTGATTTCATTACAATTTGTGAGCTAAAATAATCCGTTCAAATGTCATGAAACAATTAAATAATGATATAAGAGTCTTTAAGTGCTCAGATTGATTTCAAAGATTTTATAAAACGTAGGTATCACATCGATTTTTCGCCGTCTTTATTATAAAATTCACTTCCATAACCTTAAGCCTTTAATTAAAGCAAGGCTTCGGATCTAGCTACCCCAATATCGCAAACAAAAGATGTTATTCATAACCGAACAATGGCGCGTCGTAAACTCCGTTACATCATCTGAGACAGTTGGTAATTCCGCCATCTTTGTGCTGCCGTAAAGATGGAATAATATCGGGGTTTTACGACCATATTGCTGGGTAAGTTTGGCGTGTGTGGGGTTGCCAGAAATAGGACCATAGTTTCCGGAAAAAATCTCAAGAAATCGATGCAATAAATTCTGTAAATTTTATACAAGTATAAAATCATGAAGGCACCTGGTGGGAAATCCAAACCACACTACATGAAAGCCTTCATATGGACAATATTCTAAAATATAGTTCTGAACAATGCAATGTTGTAATAATTTGTTGGTGGATGACGCGAAGCTACAAGGCTTCAAGACATAAGAAATAATGTCCATAGAAGCATAATAGATAAATTAATAAATAAATATTCTGGGGCATTAAACACTACGCCATTCAGTCCCAAACTGAGCAATTGTTCTACTGTGAAAACTAGATAAGTGACACTTATACATACTTTTTTTTTAAATACGTATGTATTGTATGTATATACTATAGGTAAATAAGCACCCAGAGAGTAGAAAATTACAATGTCCATCACATCATAATTTTCTACTAGTGGGAATCGAACCATTGCCACATCCATTGCCAATCGCGTCCTATAATCATAAAGATAAGAAACAGATGCCCAAAATCGTGGCCCTAAATGAAACCGTGGAAAAAACCTAATTACCTATCTTAGATACATATATAATAATACAAAATATCCCTAAATACTAGATAACAAGGGAAACCTGGCAACCCCAAAAGTACGCATGTACGTAGAATATGCCTAGTTTTACGACCACTACGCTTTACGTCTTATAAGTTGGAAAGTGTTCTGGCTTATGTGGCCGAGATTCATCAAAATTGTTTGTTGGAAATGGGGCAAATATAGTATTGCCACCAGTTTGCCTAACGCATATTTTTATTGCTATTTTATGTCTTGTTTTTGCTAGCAATGTAATACTTACGTTTTGCGGAAGTTTTTCTTTATTTTTGTGACTAACACATGTATAATGTTAAGGAGCTGAAAGGATCCTTGTGAACATTTATAACCTTTTTTCATATATTTCATTAAGGCACCTTTCACATGTAGACATTTCTTGAATTGTTTTCGTACAAATACTTATTGCATGGTTCTTTTTAGATAAATTTAAGTAAAAAGGAGAAAGGAAAATGTGCGTGATAGACGATTGTCGTCGCGTAAAATGACACTGCCACTAATTAATGTTGATGTAAAACACGTAGCATTTCACATATATAACATATGAATATTAGGTTTTCAAATATAGTTGTATATTAATCCATCCTTAAATAGATGCGCGTACCCAAGACAACCTAGGTGCTACATGAAACAACCAGGTATTAAAAACAGTCTCGTGTGGTACTGTTTAAAAGAAAATCAAGATTGTTGTATCAGAGCCACCCTATAATTTACTCCAATTACATTTTATTAATACCTGAGTTCCTGGTTTCACCCGCGTATATACCTCGTTCCCGTATGATTTTCGGGATTAAAAACTATCGTATGTCCTAAATGTAAAGGTTATATAGAACGAAACATTGAATAAAATTTTGTTAACGTTGTGTACTTGTTAACGTTGTTAATATTGAGCAAAATACCAACAACGCGTTTATTTTAAATTTTTGGTATTTTCTTTTATGGCAGAGCAGGCAAATGAGCATGTGGGGCACCTGATGATAAGTGATCACCGCCGCCCATGAACACCAGGTTGATATAGCGGCAAAGGTATTTTATAATTTGTGAATATTCAGCTTTCAAGCTATCCCTGTTTATGGTGACAGACAGACAGACAGAGGCTTAACAATAAAGTCCTGATTTTACCTTTTAGGTACGGAACTTAAAAACCTCTGACTCGCATGCTAACGACCCAAACGATACTTTGGGGGCGCAGTAAAATTAATATATCAACAGCCCTTCCGTAATCACGACAAATCCCGATAACCGAGTTGTTCCATTATCGTACACACTTAATCACTTTTAAAAAGCAATATACACAGGATATAACCGCCATATTTGAAATCCATGAAAGGAAGGAATACATGAAACAATATTTTGAATATAATTCATCGTCCAAATGACTTGGCAAACCTCAATCGAAATGAACAGTAAGGGTGATACTCGATTTGTTCGTTGCGTTGCGTTGCGTTGCGTCGCCCCGCGTCGTCGTCGCGTTAACGCTGCGACGTTTACCATATATGTATATATTACCACGACCCGCAGTTTTACCCCGCCACTTCTGATATCGTGGTAATTCCAGGATGAAAATTACCTTATGTGTTATTTTGGATTCTTACCTATGTGTGTACCAAGTTTCATTTAAATCCGATTAGTAGTTTTTGCATGAAAGAGTAATAAGCACACACAGATACATCCTCACAATCATCAACGCAACGCAGATGTGGCATACAATATATGCGTTACGCAACACAACGCAGCAATGGAGCCTCTCTAGAAATCGGATGTGTCCAATGGCACTTGGAAGGGAATTTAATTAAATGTTAAATTAATTGATATCCCGGTTGGTGCGATTCGTCAATGTCGACGATTTCGTCCGCAAATAATTTACTGGTTAGAATACAAATAGGTCGCCATTGCCTAGACACCGAGATGAAGTAAAGATGATATGAAGTTGGTAAATCAGTTATCATTCCATAATGTCATTGTCTAAATAAAATAAAGAATTTTTAACATGGATTATTATCATATATTGTTATTTTATTTAATACTAGCTTTCCGCCCGCGGCTTCGCACGCGTGGGCAACTAATTTCTGTATTTGTAGAGGCGCACAACAAAAAATATAAAATTGTAGCCCAAGCGAGGCAAGCCGCGGGCGGAGAGTTAGTCTTTTTTTAAGGTTTTTGAGAATTTATTGAGTGTTTTAACGTCTTAATCTATACGTTTAAAGCATAAAAAGGTATGTCCGCAACTGAACCAAAATCTCACATTGTCACGTGGTCTGACATTTTCACATTTTCACGATTTTAGAAGCGTATATCTTAAAAAATATGTATGTTAGCAAAAAACGCATTTAGAAACCTCTATTTCATTTTTAAAGACCTATGTAATGACACCTCATTTAATTATGTATTCGCGAATTTATTTTTTTACCCTCCGTTTACGTGTTTGGAAAGCCACCCCTAAAAATATTTTTTTCAAATAAAATATAGCCTATAAGTTGCACCTAATATTTGTCTATCATCATGTGAAATTTTATCAAAATCTGCCCAGTGGTTATTACGTGATTGACGCACATACAAATAGATAAACAGATAAACAGACAAACAGACAAACAGAAAAAAAAATTCTAACCATGGTTTTGGTATCTATAGAACATAAAAGAAAAATATTCAATGTACAGAAATGGTCAGGTTACTGTTTTATTATATGTATAGATGAAAAGTACTCGAGTTTCATTATTATTTTTTTCATTTTTACATTGTTTTTTGAATAAAATACGCCTACCTATAACGTACAGAAGTAGCCTGGACTAAAACAATATAATTTATTTCTCGTCGTAATTAAGGTACACAAGCCGTCGTGAGACCCATTTCCCGGCACGTATTCACTGGAGTTTGTTCATATGGCCTTTAAAATGCTCTAATGTATATTATGTTCCCTTCATATAAAGTTATAGTGCGGTCGTGAAACGAAACACCTTCCAAACTTGCGAACATAAATATGGTTTATATCGTAGTAACCTTAGTTTTATTATAGCGGATTATGCGAAATTTTGGGACCTGGGCGTTATTACGTGCTGTAGTTTAATTTATGTACAGTTTTCTGCAACCCATTTAAACTCTAACAGTCAGGTGTAATTACGACGACGGTTAGGACTTACTGCCGTTTTCAATAATGTGTCAAAGATTAAGGATAGATTTTATCTCAGATTAAATCTTACGTCATTTAAGCTGAGATAAAATATGTAGACAAAACACATAGAAAAAGCCATCCATCGGTAGGATATTGAAATCAAAGTATGTGCATAGATTTTTCAGACTGTGGTAAGTATAACGAGGGATTGAAAACGGCGTTAGAAAATAATGAATATCTGCTATAATCGTTTCGGTTCAGGTTAAAATCCTTATCCACATCATTAATAGGTACATAATATTATTGATATACTAAAGCAAAGTTATAAGATATAAGATACAATTTAAAATTCAATACACGAGACTCCATGTTATTTTCGTACAGGTACTATTTTAAGCTGTCATAGATTCATACAACGTATTTTTATGGTTATATTTTGCAAAAACATTGTATAGAATATGAGGTTATAGTAAAGGATGATCACATGTTTTGCCACCATTTACGCAGCATGCAAATATATAAGCTTACCAGAAAAGGCGTTTATAGCGTTTGTATGAAGTCAAGTCACCCAGCTACCTTAACCCATAAATCTAAAACAAAACCAAATTATTCAAATAGCAGTATCTAAATTCTGAAATCTCAATACCGGCTTATCGGAGTTTTCGCATAAAATAGATTTTTACCCGAGGTCTTGGCTATTCTCGCCCCTCATTCCTTCGGGCCCTTTATCAATCTCGAATGGTCCCTTTTTCCTTGAAATTGCAGGCTTTTTCAAAGAATGTGGAGTAACAAAAGCGTTTTCGTGTATAATGTCTTCATTTGGATTTTTAGGACGCGCCAGCTGGGTCACTGCTGAGTTATCGCCAATAGACGCATGTTCTCACCTACCATAGTGTCTAACCTCGATTACGTAGGCACTAAAGGACGGAGGAAAATTTCGTGTTTTTGTGGAAAAGCGTAGGCGTCGTTTAATCGTAATTTATACCAGTAAACCACTAAGTAAGCCTCGCCTATATAGCTAAAAGCGATACTTTATATAATGTCAATGGTAACAGTTATGAAACCTGCGTGGAGACGGGTTAGAATACGTGTCTTCATTTCTACTCGTGGGTGTCGTAAGAATCGACAAAGGGTAATTCTGCTGAATAACATCTTCAGCAATATGAGTGGTTTTCCAATTTTTTATTTGTTTCTTTCTTTTTTTTAATGCCTTCTATCATCCTTTTTTATTTTTTTTGTATGTGATTGTATATTGTGTATTATGTGTGTGTTGCAATAAATGTTTCTTTCTTTCAATAAAAGACAGGGAGCCGAGCACGATTGGGCCAAGCTCGCACCGGGTGTAATTACCAGCCCTCCAGCAGAAGATCGGCGTGAAGCAGTATTACACTGTGTTTCGTACGGTGAGCAGGGGCCCGGAGGCCTGTATTCCCATTTTATTCCTCTCCCATCCTATTCTACTCCTCTCTTAACTTCCCATCAATATCCAAAAATAAGCTGACAATGTTTCAATATTCAAAAAAGTTGAAGGTGTTCATGGACTATAGTAGACTACACTTCAAATTCCTACAATAAAACTCACGATGCACTTATCAAATTACTCAACGTCATACATCTAGCAAACGCTCATACATTACGGATGTTTTTTCGGCAAAAACAATATTTGTCCGCGTCACACACCTCGGGCTATGTGAGATGGCTCATATCCCGCGAACGTGGCTGGCTACTGGGGTTCCGGAGCGTTTTAGTGCAGGGTTGAAAGGGTGCGCTTGTTTACTGGTTTTGAGGGATATTTGAATTTTGAGCTATTTTTGGTTACAGAAGAATTGCTTACAGCATTTGATCATGGAAGTGCTCAGTTAGAGTCCGTTCGCAGAGCATTTTTGTCCTTATTAGAGCCAATTTATGGGAAGTAGGTTTAGTGTTTAGTTGGTTAAGGTTACCGGTAGATAATAGGTTTAGGTATTTCATAAAATTTGTTATGGATTGTTTCAAAATATCTGATGTATAGATTAAGTTTAAGGTACGATGGCTGGGACTGGGACTGGGACTGTGTGTACTCTGTTATAAAAGTCCCTGAATAAAGAATAAAAAAAATGCTTATACGGTGAATTGAAAACTTCTGGAATGAGAAATTTATTAGAGAATTCTAATTCTAGAACACCCAGTGGAAAAATATAACCCACTCTCTTTTGCAACAAAGTATATTTAGGTTTAGAACCTCTCCGCTTACTACTACTGCTACTTATATTCTAATGCTTACTTTTAGAAGATTCTTTATCCCATAAATCAAGTTTTTAATTAAGTCATAAATATTATAACAACTTTATTCAAGGCATTGTGTAAGAAATCATACTCTGGACGCCAGTGTAAAAATAGCAGTAGTTATGCAGATTTAGCTATACTCAGCATAATAAATGACTACTTACCACACATGTATACTAATTTTTCTAGGTACATGAGCGACAAAGCCCTATAAACTCCAACTTCCACAAAACTCCTTTATCCCCTTTGCGTGTTCACCTCAGCCATTTAAAGTCGGGATGACGTCACGTCGGGCGCCATCATGCCAGCACGTGACGCGCCCATCTCGCGCCTGTCCATGTTCTGCTTATTGTGGACTAAACGGCAGTAAAAGATTATTAATCCTATAAAGTTTTTACTAGTAAGTCATACATGCTATAACAACATTATTCAAGGTATTTTGTAAAAAATCATACCCTGGATGTCAGAGTAAAAATAGCAGTAGATCTTCAGATTTAGCTGTACTCATCATAATAAATGAGTACTTAGCACACATATATAATAATTTTTCTAGGTACATGAGCGACAAAGCCCTAAAAACTCCAATTTTAACAAACTCCTTTATCCTATAGTATAATCTTGTATTTGTTTTAACGCGAGTACTTTCCATTTTAAATAAAATACTTTTTAAAGGATTTTATTTAAAACTCCTTTATCCTGTTTGCGTGGTCACCTCAGCCATTTAAAGTCGGGATGACGTCACGTCGGGTGCCATCATGCCAGCACGTGACGCGCCCTTCTCCCGCCTGTCCATGTTCTGCTTATTGTGGACTAAACGGCACTAAACGTTTGAACGCATTCACAATAAAATACTCAAAATTGTGTGTGACAGAATGCTGCGTTATTCTACAGCCTATCATAACATTAATTTTAATTTATAGGAACACTGGCGCCTATAATCTATGAAACCAATATTTTTCATTACTCTTTTAAGGCAAGGAAATGGATTGGAAAAAACGATTACGGGACTGCGAGGGATGAATATGAGAAATACCAAGACAAACTTTTGTATTTTTCTAAATTCTTTTAGAATGTCATGCTAAGCGACTATGACTTTAACTCAACGGGCAAACAAAATTTTATATATCAATTGCTACAATTTTACGCCGATCTTTTGTGGCTAACTAGAGACTTTTCTCATGCAAACTTAACATCTCATTCTTAAAATGAATACTACGAAAATAATGTACGCCAAAAAGTTTACTTAATAGAAAAACAAGAATATTGAATTTAAAATAGCGCCATTTAGGTTCCAAACTCTATGAAAAGCTTAATTAAACCCAACGAATAGTACGCCAAAAAATAAAATGGCATTTCGCATTCATATTTCAACAGGCTTATTCCAAAGGGCAGTTTTACTGCGCGTCGTTAAATCCTTTTTAAAATATGAACCCGTTAAAATACAAACCCAAGCCTACATATTATAGGACGCCATGTTTTATTAAATTGTATTATTTTTAATGATTCCCTTTTGGATTTTAGATCGAAATGGTTAAAAGAAGCAGCAGCAAGCATATAAATTAATGTTTAATTTAAAATTATTTCGGTATTACTATTGACCAAAACAATTATAGAAAGTCGTGGATTTCGATTCTTTTTGTTACGGCCGATTTCAATTTCTATCTATCCCTTGTTTTGCTTAGTAAAGTCAGACAAATCTATTTGCACTTACTTTGATTTCAATATGCTGTCGACGGATAGCCTTTGCTATGACTTTTGTCAATCTTACGTCATATAATCTGAGATAACAATCTATCTATAATCTTTGAGACATTATTGAAAACGTTTACTGCCATTTTCAATAATGATAGACAAAAGTCATAGCAAATGTATCCGTTGTTAGGGTATTGAAATCAAAGTAAGTGCAAATGGATAGATTTATCTGACTTTAGTAAGCAAAACAAGGTATAGATATAATATTGAAAACGGCCGTTAGGCATCTCTATGAATATTTTCTTTGAAAGCCCTTACTTTAGTTTCTTATACTAATGTTAGTAGAAAATTACCGTTAATCAAGCCAGTGTACCCTTACGACGTAAATAAATATCACTATCCTCAGCTTAGCAACTGTAACGAACGCAACGGACTTTCCTGTATATATATATCACAATGCGCCGCTGATATAAAAACGTAATATCGCTGGAAAATTATTCGTACGCCATAAAATTATAATAATCTACTTTATTGGTGTTCTGTTATGCGCATAATTATGGAAATGCTCAGTCGCGAAGCCATCGACGTTTCATATTTTACTCTCTTTACGGGCGCCCGCTACGTGAACCTGCTTTGCAAATGTGGAATATAATGACGGATTTAAAACACGTTTATTTTCTATTTTACTAGCTATGCCCCGTGGTTTTATCGATGTGTTTCCCATTTCCACAGGATGTCTGGGGTAAAACTATCCTATGTACTTTTGTAGGTCTAAAACTATCTTTGTATAAGATTTCATCCAAATCGGCTCAATGGATTAGGCCTGAAGAAGAGACAGAAAGACAGGTAGACTTACCATCAATTAATAATATTAGTAAGGGAGTTACGATAATAAAGCGTATTATAAATATTTATAAATATAGAAGGCATTATTTACTACCATTCCGTACGGCTTCTCTCCTCGAAATGTTGCCTATTTCAGGGTGGATGCTCGGCTTTCTAATGGTGAAAGAATTTTAGAAATTGGTCAAGTTGTTTTGATAAATACAAAAACCATCAGTTTCAAAGCACAGGAATATGTCTGTGTGCTTAAGGAACTAAATGAATAAGAAAGAAGAAAGAAAATATTTTATTTGGCACACACACACACAGTTACCACAATAACATATTTTAGTTCATTTCATCAATACTATCAATGAAAATAAAGGAAGGAATGCAACAATTATAGATGAAAAATATATCAAAATAATTTATTAAAGTTACAATAATTAAGTATAATTGACATGATTTTTTATTTAAAGACATGATCGTATCAACATACAACCTATAAAAATATTACAATAATTAATTAAAATAATAATCTCAACACAATATCATACCTCCTTGATATTTAAATTATAAAACCTCTTCGATACACAAAATCTATCAAATTATAATTTTATATTATAACGTATCTATTAATATATCCATTAATGTTTATAAAATAACAATACATCAGAATCGCATCGCAATAACTATAAAAATGACAATATTTAATTCATATAATTGTAAAAATATTCATTTTTTATTCCACAATATGTTAACTAACAAAATACTATTTTTACACATTAAGAACATCCCTATTTCTTCAAAATAAATAAAATTACAAGTACAAAATAGTTAATATACAGGGTGAATCTTTAGGGCTTGAATCAATTTGAGTCAGTCCAATGATGCTATTTATTTTTGTCAAAGTCGGCCTCAACATTCCTTTCAGCATTTATTAATATAACTGTGGAACCTAGTCAAGTCTTCTTACAAATCAATCAAGATGCAGTTTCATCAAGAGGTAACAATACAAAATATAAAATTATTTTTGATATTCCCCAGTTTAAGTCTTAAACTGTATTCTAATATCTCGAGCATTCCTCAACTTCACTCAACCTCTGTCAATGAAAATTTTCATCCTAAAAAAAGAACTTACTAACCCCTGTCCATATAAAGAAAATTTTGAAGAAGAAAATTTAACACCTCCATTCGTTCGATCTATTTATTAAAATATTATATTTTTATGTTATGAATTTTTGATTGAAATTCGTCATACGTCATATTTGACGTAACCTGAGTGGAAGTAAAATTAAGGTAACTTCTTAGAATACGGGTGGCAATCTATATTTTTGTAAAGTCGGCCTCAAGATTCCTTTCAGCATTTATTAATATAACTGTGAAACCTAGTCAAGTGTTTTTTACAAATCAATCATTTCTTTACAAATCTTCCATCAAGAAGTAACAATACAACAAAATATTTATTGATACTCCAGTTTAAGACTTACCTCTGCGAGCCATTTCAAAAGTACACCCTATATACATATATATTTTGTTAGTAAAACCGTAGCAATACATTACCCGTTATTACTTCCTCTTGACGGTCTCCCCGGGCGGGGTGTCAATCTTCTCCGACGTTATCTCGTACTGCGTGTCCAACCTGCCAAATGTATCATATTTGTTTGCTTTTTATTTATTATTTTTTTCTTGAAGATTGGAAAGGTGAAATACGTAATACTAGAAGACAAATATTTTATGAGACAACCATTCTTTTTGTAGGTAATGAAAGAGAAGACGGTGAGGTAAAAATGTATGACAGTCAGTGTCTCAAATGGCCTAATTGGATCAAATAAACGTTTGAAGTTTGTGTTTCAACAAATACATTACTTTATTACCATTTGCTTGAAATTATGCAGCAGTTTTAATATAAGAGTCAGTTAACTCTCTTGTCTAATAAAACATATCGGGATCAGAAGGCTAAATATTTTTATAAACATATAAATACAACAATACGCCTGTTACCATGCCCCTACGGGGCACATGTTTCTTTAGACTTTAAGTTAATATAAGATATATTTATGTAGGGATCGAATTTTCTATAAAAAATATATTTTACAAAAGAGGAAAGTTGCCATCCACTACTAAATACGAAATGAATACTAATCCTATTACCAAAGCCAACCATGTAATAGTTCTCTACCTAGCAACCTCAGGGCAACCACTCCGGCCACTGACCACTAAATTTGAAGGTGAAATGCTAATGTATTTACATCGATACGAGATTCTTTACACCCATACATTATTCACTTATCCTGATCATCTAATATTTATAGAGTAAAGGGAATTGATACCAATACGACTCCTTTGAAATTTAAACAGATATTAATGTCGGAAACTCGTTTTCAAAGTTATCTAACTTTGAAATTGCTTGTGTTACAAGAATAATGACACTTTGTTATTGTCCGTGGCTTTTAATGCTCTTAAGGTTAAGATAAGCAAGTGATCAATGTTTTACATTATCAAATGCAATAATACGAAGTCGTTTTGAAACCCTTCTACGAATTTAATACTATACTTCTGTAGAAAGACTAAAGATGTAATAAGATTAGAATCTTACACCCGTATTCACAAACATAATGTAAAAAGGAATACTATGCGAAACAAGACATTTTTATTGTTACGGTAGCAGAAAGTGGAGCATGCGGTTCAAGAGGAGGAGATAAGGAGGGGATTAATGATGGGAAATCAAGAGAGCATTAGGACAGGATGGGAGATGAATGGGAAGGGAATTCAGGCCTTCGAGACCTCTTCCAGGCTCTGGAACAGTACGCAGAGAAAACGTTACCCATGAACACCCAATAGATTTTCCATCATCAACATCCAATAGATTTTTAGTCTTGAGGATTGAGTATGAAGGAAAATTATAATTACGAATTCAAGAAATATTGAGTCTTATTACGTCTTGATTAGAATTGTCTGAATATGCAATTATTAAAGCCAATCTGCCCGGCTTCAACATAAATCTTAACCTACACCAGGGAACGTGGGGAACACAGAACCCCTTAAGCTATAACTCAAAATTTTAATCCAAAGGCTATTTCCTTTTTTTATTTATTAATTATTATTATTACCTTAACCTAAACAAGGATTTATAACCTAATAAGGATTAGGTCATGCTATAACTACGCTGTTTATTTTTTATGTCAGGCATCAAATGTATAAAACATAATTTAACCCACTCCTATTATCATGAAACTTTGTGAGTGTACATAAATTAGATGAGAAAATAAAAATATTATATGACTAAGCACATCTGCTACTAGAAAATGAAAGGCATGACGTTAACCGAACTTTAATTTTTTACTTATAAAAATGTATACGTCTGATGAGCATACCACGTTCGAAGAAATTGTAGAAGTCAAAAGGACACATTTGTGATTCAGTACAAAATGACCGACCGGTGACTCCATAGTTTAACGCGTCTTTAATCGGCCGCCTACCGCTGCATAATGGGGTTAAAATTATACAGGCCGGGGAATCGAACTGGGCACTTAGAGGTGAAAGGGCGATCACCTGGTGGCATTGGTGGACGTTTCTGGAGTTGTGACGTCATGGACGTGTTGTAGGCACATACTGGCATGATAAAAAATGCCTGGATATTTTGTATGTTAACTTAGGAAAAATTGTCTGGTTTATAACTATAATCACAATTGAGTTTGATTTTGCTACGAATAGTTATCGAACATCCAATTAAAGGCTATAATTGTAGCAATAATATTTATATATAGTAGAAAAAAATTCAAACTTTAAGGTTATTTTAGGAGTAGCCCGAAATTATTTTTAGAAAAAAAAATGACAGAATATTTCCATTCAAAACACACAATGAAATATTTAATATTCTTTCTCAATTCGTTTATCATACAACTGGAAAAAAATCGAGAGGAAACTATGATACCTATTATAAAAATTGCCCAATGGACTCCTATAACGGATACATTTTATATGATCTGACTGTGGGGATATTAACTGACGCACAGCTCGCTACGTGCAATGTTTTCAAAAATGTCTCGAAAAAACCGCTTCAGAAAATACATTTGTTCCCTTCACGCCACCCCTGGGTGATATTTTTTGTTTACCCTGGCAAAGGTAGAGGTAATATAAATTATAGTCAAAGAAAATGGCCCAAGCGCGATTACACTCAATTATACTGGGCCATTCATCACGGGTACCAACAAAACCTTTTAACGGTACAAAAGACAGGTTTTATTGTGGAGCAAAAGAGCGTATGGGTCACCTGAAGTTGAGTGATCACCGCCCATGGACACTCGTAGCGCCAGTATAGTAGCTTTGTAAACCTCGTGAGAAAGGAGAGTATAAAGAAACATGATAGAACATAGGAATTACTAAGAAAAGTAAGCCCAAAGGAAGAGAATAGGTGAGAAATATTGGGTTTTAGATTAGAGGAGGGTGGTTGAATCTCCTCGTATAAAGTCACAGGTGCTTTGATACGCTCAAAAGAAAGAAGAATCATTGGAGAACAGAAATAAATCATTATTCTGGAAGATTCAAACCTATACCATCTAGTCCCAAACTAAGCAAAGCTTATACTTCGGATATTAGATAACAAATAGACGTAAGTATGTCTCTCAGCCACAGCTGAACGCGATGCGAACTGCGGCGCGGTATACTGCAAGGCAAGCAATGAAGGTGACCACAGATACAGGCAATCCGAATTGTAATATGCACTGAGCCAATCGGATCTTCAGATGAAAAGGCAGCAAAAGCAATAAATTCCTCAGTATCAATTTTAACTCCATCTCAACAAAACGGCCCAAAATACATAGCACTCAATTATCCGCAGCCATTCATCAAGCGAACCAACAAAACCTTTTAACGGTACAAAGCACAGGGCACCCTTTTATCGTGCCATGTACGACACTGCACGGGTGCGGTGTCATACTTTTCTGCGAGATTTCCTAGCGGGTTTGTGCTGACTAGCTGTTACGTGGCATTGACTGGTTCTTTCGATTATTTTTTGACGAAGTTTCACTTATAAATTCGTTGTAATTCAAAATATAGGTGGCGCTTTTATTTTATTTTTATTTTTTCAAAAATGGGACAAAAAACAAACGGCTACATCATAATTATAAACAAGCATAATTTTTCGACCAAAAATTAAAATTAAAAAATAAAGTAGTAGATATACAAACATCGTTAGGTGACTACAGAGATAAACAAGATTTATTTGGCGAGCAGAGATTGAAGAATTATATTTTTGAATTTAAATTTATGCAAAGTTATTATTTAAAGACTTCATCAAATGGTGAATTGGCGAACGCACTTAGTTAAGTTAGTTAAAGTTCTGTTTCATGGGCCTGAAATTTAGGAGCGCAAAAGTCTATCGGTTTTACGCTTACTACTTACGACTACGGCAAACGACGACGCGATAGGAGACGCGACGCGAGACTATAAAAATGCTAATTCCTGTTAAAATTTATTCTTTCCTAAAAAAGCACGTGTAACTTTTTTCAGCCTTTTCTTTGATACGAAGCAGACGTTAATAGAAGCATTATAAATGACTCCAGGGGGATAAATGTTTAAATTTTAATACTGTTTTTCAAGCAATAATTAGCGATTATGACTGCCCCTAAACTCTATTATACTGTATAATTATCATACGTGAATCTTGATACATTAAAGTGTCACTTCATAAGGGAAATGCATTTTGAAATAATTAATTAAAGACGTTTTGCGCTATATCCACAACATGTTAATAATTTTATTTAATTAACAACCCCTTTTGTAAACGACTAAGACGATGTTTCATTACCGCTTGTCAATTAAAAAAACGTCTTAAGACGTAAAAAAATATTTAATTCAATATTTCTATTACCGCTATTTACAATCCCACGCTTAGTACATGTACTACCCTTCTATTATCAAGAACTATTAAAGCCAATGAATAGAAACGGCTTACTTATTAAGCGAATAAAAGATCAAGACGGGGAAGATTGGACAATGCAGTCAAGCACTGTTGAATAGCTGATGGTAGCGGGTTGTTGACCCCCACACCTGGACACTCAACCTAGCCCAGGGCTGCCACTAATCCTATTATCCTACTAATGTTATAAATGATTGGATGTTTGTGTGTCGGTCACGCCGGAATTACTGAAAGGATTTTGATGAAATTTCGAAGGTAGGTAGACTATTAGCTGGATTCGATGATAGGATTTTATTGAAGTGTAGACATCGAATTTAAAGTTAGTGTAGTTAAAGGCAGAAGCCAGTTATTAATAAAAGATCAAGACGGGGAAGATTGGACAATGCAGTCAAGCGCTGTTGAATAGCTGATGGGTAGCGGGTTGTTGACCCCCACACCTGGACACTCAACCTAGCCCAGGGCTGCCACTAATCCTATTATCCTACTAATATTATAAATGATTGGATGTTTGTTTGTTGGTCACGCCGG
>LQNK01002236.1:48975-61884 GCA_001586405.1 Phoebis sennae | reverse complement strand
TTATAATTCGGATATTAGATAACAAATAGTAAGTATGTCTCTCAGCCACAGCTGAACGCGATGCAAACTGCGGCGCGGTATGCGGCAAAGCAAGCAATGGGCGATGAAAACATATGTAAGACAATGTATAAAGGTGGCCACAGCTACCGGCAATCCGAATTGTCATATCCACTGAGCCAATCAGGTCTTCAGATGAAAAGGCACCAAAGCAAAAAAATCGTGTTTAAAAAGACTACTCCTCAACCCAATAAATTCCTCATGTATCAATTTTAACTCCGAAACAAAACGGCCCAAAATACATCGCACTCAATTATCTGCAGCCATTCATCAAGCGAACCAACAAAACCTTTTAACGGTACAAAGCACAGGGCACCCTTTTATCGTGCCATGTACGACACTACACGGGTGCGGTGTCATACTTTACTGCGAGATTTCCTAGCGGGTTTGTGCTGACTAGCCGTTATATGGCATTGACTGGGGTTTTTCCGATGATTTTTTGACGAAGTTTCCCTTATAAATTCGTTGTAATTCAAAATATGGGTATAATTCAAAATATATAACATTTTTATTTTATTTTATTTTTATTTTTTCAAAAATGGGCCAAAAAAACAAACAGCTACATCATAATTATAAACTTAGCAAAAAAAGTTGTTTCATGGGCCTGAAACTTAAAAGCGCAAATGTCTATCGGTTTTACGCTTACTACTTACGACTACGGCAAACGACGAGGCGGTAGGAGACGCGACGCGAAACTATAAAAATGCTAATTTGCTGCTGTTAAAATTTATTCTTTCCCAAAAAAGCACGTGTAACTTTTTTCAGCCTTTTCTTTGATACGAAGCAGACGTTAATAGAAGCATTATAATAGACTCCAGGGGGATAAATGTTTAAATTTTAATACTGTTTTTCAAGCAATAATTAGCGATTATGACTGCCCCTAAACTCTTTTATACTGTATAATTATCATTATTTAATCTTAATACGTTATAGCACTATATCCACAACTTGATAATAAATTTTATTTAATTAACAGCCCCTTTTGTAGACGACTAAGACACCTGATGACGATTTTTCATTACCGCTTGTCAATTAAAAAGAAAAGTTTACAAGACATAAATAGTGCAAAAAGTGTAAAAAAAAATATTTTTATTCAATATTTCTATTAGCCCTTTTTACAATCCCACGCTTAGTACATGCACTACCCTTCTATTATCAAGATCTATTAAAGCCAATGAATAGAAACGGCTTACTTATTAAGCGAATAAAAGATCAAGACGGGGAAGATTGGACAATGCAGTCAAGCGCTGTTGAATAGCTGATGGGTTGCGGGTTGTTGACCCCCACACCTGGACACTCAACCTAGCCCAGGGCTGCCACTAATCCTATTATCCTACTAATATTATAAATAAGTTCGAATGTGTGTGTCAATCACGCCGGTATTACTGAACGGATTTTGATGAAATTTCGTTTACAGTTAGACTATTAGCTGGATTCGGTGATAGGATTTTATTAACATATAGATATCTAATTGTGAGTGAAGGGTAGAAGCTAATTATTGAGTAGTTGGACAATGCATCGCAGTCAGGCACTGAAAAGTTGAATAGCTGATGGGTAGGTGCCGGGGTTGTTGACCCCCACACCTATCCTAACCCTAGGACACTTAACCCATCCTAGGGTTACCTATAACGTCTACAGGTATCAATGATTAGGAGATTTCAGTGAAGTTAGTTTTTGTCGTTTCATCTTCAAATGGAACACTGAATAGGTTTATAGTTTACTAAATAATGCAATATACATTTTAAACATTTTTACAGCCGACAAAATCTTATATTTCTAAATGTATATTATGGCACATAATAGTCTTGTGCGCACAAACAGAATACAAAAATAAAAATAACTAAGTTAAACAAAACATTCATAAAAAACATCTAACAAACAATGTTTTAAAAGAAACTTCAGAAAATAACACCAAAAGCCTGCTAAGCATTTCAAGCAATCTTTAGAAATCCCCAAAAATACCACAAAAATGCCGTAAACTCTCTATTGGCAGCCCTGAATCAAATTCACAAGTGTTCGCATTACGCTTGCATCTCGGAATATTGATAATCTTCAGCGCACACAATGTCCCGGGGTCAGTGCACATGTAAATACTGAAGGGGCTCGCTGTATTCATGCGCTCTTTACCATAATGCACGTGGTTTGGGCCCCTGACTTCAGCTTTTTCGTATTTTCACATGAAAATATTAAAAAAAAAAACGGTTTTAAAAGTCTGTAAACTATCTAACCTTGTCTCATTTTCACGATTCTGTACCTGAACGGTAAAAAGGGGAAAAAAACCCTATTACTAAGCATCCGCTGTCTGTATGTCTGTAACCAGGCTGTATCTCATAAGCTGTTGCCGCTATAACTAAATATATTAAAAATATGTACATATATAGTAACGAGGGCCCCCATGTAACAAACTTTTTTTATTATTGATGATGGTACGGAACCCTTCCTGCGTTTTGTACTAATTATATAAATAATAAGAAATCCTCAGCTTCAGTTTCAATATCAAACAAGTACTCTGATATAATTTTTGTATTTACATCTAACATGGTGGAAGAACTAAAAATAGCTGAAATTAATTAATTTCATGACCTACCTGGTCAGCCCACCCTAAGAAAGATGTTAATAATAACAACGTAACGTATTCAATCGTTTTCGTAAATTGGCTGACTGACATAGTTATTTATCTAAAATTTGGCATGTAGGTAGATGCCTACATCATAGGATAGGATTTTGATTAAATCCTTCGGGAACGAGGAAACAGCTAATCATCAATTTTTAGATTTAAGCATGCTATGAATCGGATCTCAATTTATTGTAATTCTATTCATGGGCCTTATAGATCTCAATCCGTCGCCATCGTTGTCAACTCGAGAAATAGTTAATTATGTTTATATGTTTTAATATATTATATGTAAATCTAGGTATATTATATGTTATACTCGAAGCCTATATGCTATATATTACTCGAAGCCCCGTTTATTTATTCAGGGGTCTCAGAGACCTCAATCCGTCCCCGTGCACGGTATTTTGCACGTGCATGCACACAATGCTTTACAGCTCGAGAAAGAGTTAATTATGTTTAGAAACTTGATTGTTTGAATGTCTGAGATTGTTAATAATTATGAGAAGATCATTACCACTACCGCAATATCCAAAAACAATTGAATTGCATTCCATTACCATTCATATGAAATACAATATTAACACTTTTAAACCTAGAATTATTATTTTTAATTGAAGCCCCAATTTATTCAGGGGTCTCAAAGACCTCAATCCGTCCCTATGCACCGGTATTTGCACGTGCATACACAATGCTTTACAGCTCGAGAAAGGGTTAATTACGTTAAGAAACTTGATTATTTGAATATCGAAGATTGTTAATAATCATAATAAGATGCTTCACCACTACTGCAATATCCAATAACAATTGAATTGCATTCCATTTCCATTCTAACGAAATACAATATTAATACTTTTAAACTTAGAATTAATTATTAAAAGTCCCATTTATTTATTCAGGGGTCTTATAGACCTCAATCCGTCCCCGTGCATCGGTATTTTGCACGTGCATACACACAATGCTTTACAGCAGAAAGGGCTAATTATGTTTAGAAACTTGATTGGATCATTATCTTGACGACGTCACATGGACCCTTAATAATAAACTCGCTCACTCCCTGCAGGGACCCTTGAAATTCAGGACAAGTAACAATGCACTATTAAAGTAATAATAAATAAATACTCCTTGACATTTAACACAACGCAATATAGTCCCAAACGAGAAGCATGTACTCTGGGAACTAGAAAACAGATAAACATACTTAAACATACTTTTTTTGTAAATACATAGTCTAGATACATTAACCCAGACAGTAGAAAATTACAATGTTCATCACATCATAATTTTCTACTCGTGGGGATCGAACCCACACCCTCCGACGCAATAGACCATTGCTGTATTCACTGCGTTAATCGGGTCGTGAAGTAAATTTGCATATAGGGGTATAATCTCCGATCAAAAGTTATATGTTATAAGGTGTGACCAGCGGTTTCACACTCGTATATTTCCCGACCCTGTGCGTTTTCTGGGATAAAAAGTATCCTCCATCCTTTTTTGGGTTTTAAACTATATTTGAGGTTACTTCATGCAAATCAATTAAGTGGTTTAGGCGTGAAGAAGAGACAGACAGAGTTACTTTCGCATTTATAATATTAGTTAAGAAGTAAGGGTAAGCGTGTTGAATAAAAAGATTTTTTTCCAACTTGAACTGTAAAATTTTGAAAAAACTCGAAACGATTCTTGTTTAACAAACCTGACACAATTATAAAACTTTCAAATGAGAAAATGCTCCAACGAGATTTTGTTTTACATATTTCACTAAATTCTTGTATCAATTTGTGAAACTATGAAACTTTAAGGCCGGCCTCACACATGCTGAATGTCTGAATTTAATTTCAGAATCTTAAATTCCGGCACCTCGCCTCGCACAAATCTTAAAAATTCATCGCTATCATCCTTACAGGTAGATCTGAGAAATTGTGATTCTGAAAATTAAGCATGTGTGTGGCCGGCCTAAAGGAATCAACACTTTACAACACTTACACTGTATATTAAAAAAAGCCAAATAAAAATAATAACGTCACTCGCCTCAAGTTCCTCAGGCGACAGTCGGATATGATGCTGATGCGCGAGCGCGAGTCGCCGTCCAGCGGCGGCAGCGTGTTCCTCGATCTGCCCAGCATGCTGGTAAAGTGTGCATTATATTGTATTAACTATTACAGATACTCTACCATCTTAAAACCATAATTTTTAACTTTTACTGTCCGTACCGTGAAAAAAAAACAGTTTTTATTGTCCTTAATGCTTTCATTAATAAAGTGTTTAATGAATAAATAAAATTATGTTTCTTTCTATTCATGCTTCTTAAAATAAGTGGCTCGCTCCAAGCTAGACCTCACGTTGTAATGTGCAAAACGAAACCTTTCATTTGAAACCACACTCGTGTATATTCATATTAAAATCACCTATGTTCGTAACTCTCCCTACCTATTTCGCTAATTTTCAAATTGAAGATTTTCTTTTGTTTAAGAAACTATCCTAGTCTACAAAAGTCTACAGAATTTAACCATCAGACTACTTATGAATACTCACATATGAACGTAAAAACATATAAAATTACTAGCTTTCCCACAGCTTCGCACGCATGGACTTCTATCCTATCTTTCAAGTCGGATCAACCTGCACACGGTGTGTAAAATTTGGTTAAAATCGGTTAAGTAGTTTACAAGTACATCGCGGACAAACACTGTGACACGTTATTTATAAATAACTAGCTTTCCGCCCGCGGCTACGCTCGCGTGGACCCGGCAATTCGAATGTTTCTCACATTTCAAACCTTCCCTAGACCTCCACGAATAATTCAAGACCAAGATCATATAAATCCGTTCAGCCGTTCTCGAGTTTTAGCGAGACTAACGAACGGCAATTCATTTATATATATATAGATAAGATGACCATACACTATCTACCACACAAACCTAGGTCGACTGAAAAGCTTGCTCTTCTCAGTAAGCTTTCGTTTGGGCCTCAGGCGGTCCACGATGGAATCACCAGCGCCTCGTAAAGATCCGTCCACGGGAGTTGTGGTCTTTAGCGCACTATATGTAGACTCCTTAAACCATTGTCTCGATTTAACAAGAACTAATTCACTTTTTTAATGAAAAATATATAGTTAGTTGTATTAAGGTTTCAGGTTAGTGCGAGGAGAGACGTGACCGCTTAAACGTCTTACTCCCCCTGATGAAGGACCTCCGAATCGGTCCAAAACTGTCGGTCTACACCGAGTTAAAATACACTGAGTATAAACCGTCTTAATAAAACTAATTATACGATTGCTCACTTATCGTTAAATCAATATAGAAAACTATATACTACCCTACTACTATGTCGGAATAAAATAATATTAAACCTACACTAGATCCCACAGTTCAATCCCTTTGATGCGGATGTAAACTCCAAATATTAACAATAATTACATTTTCAACAAATATAATATAGCTGCAGATGTTGCGCGCGGCTTCGCTCTCATAGGATAATATGATATAGCCTCATAGGATATATTATGTTCATTAGGGATAATATAGGATCCCAATGGTAAACGAATTTTTCAAATCGGCCCAAGTTTCGGAACCTGAATAGGTTCAAACAAACAAAACATGAAATCTTTCCTCTTTATATTGAGGTTATAAAATTTGAAAATGTACATATAATTTTTTTTGTATAAAAATATTTCAATTTGGACAGTTTAAGTGAACATAAAATAATATTTTTCATTACATTTCATACTGAATAGGGTTTCGTTAGCACCCAAGTTTAACAAGGTTAGGATACGAATTCAACAAACATAATTAGGTCTCGTAAATGGGACTTCTATGAAACTTTTCTTGAAAAAATAAATATAAGCAAGATGAATGAAAATTATTTATCAACACAAGAAACACATTTTAACCTACCAGTTTTAAATACGCCCGATTTGATAAACTCCGAATGATTTTTTAAATATAATTTATATTGGAACGCTGTGAAATGTGTTAACGAAAAATCAGATAGATAGATAGATATATAGATATACTCTTTTTTTTACCAATGAATGTGATAAAATAAAATAAAATAAAATATAATACATTTTGCTTAGAAACTAAGTAATGAGTTTCATAAAGAAATAAAAAAAAGTATAAATTATATTTCAAAAAATAAACTTTACGAACAAGTTAATTATCTTTAGCAAGTAATGTCAGTAGAGTTATAAATATATTGTTTGTAATCCTTTAAACGCCGTTTATTTCGAGATCTACAATGCTTAAATACAATTACAAGAAATCCCATTAAGTCGGCTACAGATCAATGTACGACAAAGCCTATTACTTGTTATTAATATAATACTATTATTTTACAAAAATAATATCGTAAATGCTTATAGCGTTCCTTTGATTTTGGAAAAAAATTAGAAAGAAAGAAGAAAGAAAACATTTATTTACTCAAAAAATTATCACCACCCACAAAAATTAATGATGATGATAATAAAATTAAGCACGGCATAAATCCGGTTCAAATTTCCAAAATATCACGGTAAGGTACATTTCGTTATATGAGATTTTTTTTATGAATTCTGTTCACTTTCACGATATAAATAGGATACTGAGCTTTTTCTTATTTGGCTATTTATCATAGCCAAATAAATTCTTATTAATTACTTATTACTTTTAACTTTCAAAATATAACGAGTTCATACCCAACATAATTGACAAGCCGAGGAAGAAAAATCGTTTATTATACATTTACATACATCGATTATTTCCTTTGTATTTCATGTCTTGTACAATGTTGTGTACATCTATAATAGGGTCTAACATAAGAATATTGTTTCTTTTGTATTTATTGTTTAAGCAATGTTTTATGTGTGATCTGTTGATGTACCCTAAATAAATAAATAAATGTCTTCAATTTCATTGGATATTACCTTATGCGATAGTTCCTCAGTGCTATAGTCGGTGACCTTCTGTAATATTTCACTCTCGGCGCAAATATTGGGCTCGCTTGTTAAACTGCTAGAGTCCTTCAAAATTACACGTTTTACTTACAAATTGCCAAATTTAATTAATGCGAAGAGAGTCTGAAAAGCTTTGCATACGTATTATTCGTATTTAAAGAATTATATATAAACATATAATTTCTGAACTGAGGCCATGACAACAGACACAATATTTAAAAAAAAATTAAGCCACTATAGTTGTCATGGCCTCAATTTAACTATGCATTATTTACGAAGAACACGTATGCAAAGTGACCTCTTTTCAGACTCTCCTCGCCTTAATAGAGTAAAGTGAAAAATCATATTGGAGAGCTACGTTACCTTTACTTATATATTATCTTAAGTAACAAGTATATGTACTGCTTATATAATAAACTTAAGAAACCTTTGTCATCTGAATTCTGCTGTTATTAAAAATGTAGTTAAACTAAACAAACTTGGAGTAAATGATATCAGTTATTTAGTTCTAGGGTTTTAAATAACACTGTACATTTATTAAAATTTAATTCATTATTATAAGTAGTTCTAAAGTACAATAACAACTTACGTAGCTTGGATTCTTATAATGTTCCGATTCACTTTCGAACGGTAAATTGACTTTACCGGGAAACCTGAGCAAAATTTAAATATGTTAAACTTACTTTGAAATTGGTTTTACATTGTTAAGGCGACGTTTCCTCATCGGAAATTATGGAAAAAAGAGACATAAACAAGTAGAAAAAGAGACTTTAAATGTATAAAATGTACTTAATTTAATAACAAAAAATTAAAAAGAAGCATTGAAATTATCAGTATGTTTATGTCGAATACATAACATATAATTCCAATTCGATGTGTAAATAAAATTCTACTGAGAAATTTAAAATTTATAGCTGTTTTCGTACAAATTATTTATTTTTTTATATCTCTTCTATACGTATAACAAACGAAACATATGAAACACTAGCTGAGCTCCGCGGTTTCACTAGAGTATATGAGTGAATGAATGAATGAATGAATGCTTTATTTCGCACCAAAGCTTAAAGCTAACAACATGATGGGGGAGTATATTATCCCGTTTCCGTAGGATTTTGGGGATAAAAACTATCTTACGTCATTCCTGGGGTTCCAAAGAATCTCTGTACAAATTCATCCAAATGGATCCAGTAGTTTCGGAGCCTATTCAATAAAAACAAACAAAGTATCTAGTCAGTGATCTGTGAGTATAGTATAGACAAGGAAGAAGGTTTGATTTTAAAAAAAGAATTATCACGGCATAATCCTCATTGATAGTTAGAAACGCGACGCCTTAAGACCTAGTAAATATGTGAAAAGCGAACAAATTGTAGAAATATTAATATTTATAATACAATAAAAAATTCCTCTTCCACCTGCATTCAGATGGTATATCCTCAACAACGGGCAAGTCAATCGACGAGCTACTAGGCCACTTCTTGATGCCCTCCTCCTGGCTGTCCTCCAGGACGAGCAGGTCGTGCTGACACCAGGTATCCTTGGGGGACGGGTCCGGGAGGCTGTCGGGGATCCAGGACTCGCGACGTTTGGGGATGTAGCAAGGGGGGTACGCGCTGGGATCCTCGCCGGGATCGTGGCGATAGAAATACCTATTTAATGGAATAAACTTTCTTTCTTTCTAATATCTTTTGATGCATACAAACCGCTGGCAAATACTTCTAGTCAGAGCTTCAATGCAGTTTGCTTATATTATTTCTTATGAGAATGAAATTATTTATTTTCTTTAAGCCAGCAAGGCATCTGCGACAGTTTGCTGTTGTGGATGTTCATGGGCTGCGGTCAGTCATTCATTCATTTATAAAATAAATAATAAATAAAAAAACATTTTTAATATATCTTTTGCAAGCCTCCCCTGTATAATTTTATTCATAACGCAGTGTGTGTCTATATTTATTTAACAAACAACATTTCAAAATTCCACAGAAAATGTGCAAAATTTGAAATTTCAATGCTATATAAAATAAAAGAATAACCTAAACTTGAATTTATTATATTAACGACTTTACACTATCAGCCCATATAAAAACAGTAGCTAATTTGTTAGAAAAAAATTGAACAAAAAAGTTACGCGCCGATAATAATCTCCTCATTTTTGGGAAGTTGGTTAAAAGTCACAAGTTTAGCGGAAAAAATAAATTGTAATACTTACCAATCGATCAACTTAAGCCATGCCTGCGCCGCGCAGTGTGCGGTGAACAGCGCGTTTTGCCGCTCCATATACTGTTCATAGCAAATTCTCAGCGCCTCCTCGATAATCTCCTCACGAATATCGAGTATCATCAAATCGTCCTCTTCTTTTTGAAGAATCTCTGCCCTAGAAGAAATTGGCGCCAAGGTTTAAATATCGAATTCATCGCAGAACCAGAGACAAAAATTTGTAATGTGTGTAGTTTTTTGTACAACTAGTAATATTGATTACTTTTATTTATGAGTTGCGAACAAATATCCATACCAAAGCAGAAATCACATTTTATTAAGTACCTTAATTGTTTTGAAAGACTATTACCGATTCTCTCTCATCAAATACGTTTAATTAATCTCTATTAAACAATTTTGAATCTACAAAGGCGGTTACGGTTTTGATAATGGGCTAAAACAAAAAGTTTTACCAAGTCCTTTCCGGAACATCCTTAGGCAGGGCCATTAAAGTTCTTTGATCATCTGCCATCATAAGCTTTTTCCCTCTGCGTGAAATTTTATATTTTCCCTTATCGGGAGAAGTTCTACCTGCACTGCTCATCATGATTGTGCGTAATATTTTAAGTTTTGATTAGATCAACAAAAAATATCTAAATTAAAAAAATATTTTTCGTTCAACAAATTGTGACAAAATAAATCAATTAACAGACAGTATCAGTCGCATTGATGTCCATTGATGTCATATGATATACAAAATATATTTATGGGAAATAAGAAAATAGGTCTAAACGTCGAAGTATTCTATATCGAAAAAGGTTTAAATTATAACCTACTTTTACTTCATTGTAGTACCAAATTAAGTCTTATCGGATGGTATCTATAAGTTCTGGTTGAATGATTATAATAATTGCTAGATTGCGCAGTTTAGCCATGATATTTTATACATTTGAGGTGGAACGCAAGTTTCATAGATGTACTTAATTTATCTATAATAATATATTTTTTATTTACACAGAAAAATGAAATGAAAGTGGCCTGACTCACAACCAGAAACAATACTGTCTATGAATTAACGGTTGACAGATGTTTAAAAATAAAAGTGACAAAAACCGAATGCATTTAACTAGATTTTCGAAATTAATAAATGTTCAATTATTTGTTTTGCAAAATGGAAAGAAATTGTATTTTTTAGTGTATAGTCTTGGTTAATAAGGACTCTAAATGATGAGTGTATATTTTCTGACGTTAATTTGTGTTTTTTGAGGACAATGTATACTTTGAAAGGAATTTTTCCTGAACCCAGTAAGTAATATTTCCTAAAAGAATTTTCTAATATTTTTTATATCATTAACTTCGTACTTATCAAAGCATATCTAATTAGAGTGGTATTCTACAGTTTTAGAAGGACATGCATAGAATTTTTGCAAAGAACATCACTTTCAATATAAAATCAATTATTATTTCATCATGTTTAATTTCTACAATTAAAGATATTCATTTCAGAAAAGGAACAAAAAAAGAACTTCATAAGAGAAAACATGAAACAACTAAAGTTTATACAAGGCAAATCACCAAAAGAACCAAAGTTTACAATAAAAACTGGACATCCGCCACGATACGCTAGTTCCCTGGCGGCTTCGAATACCTTAGCTCAAGTTAAATCCTCTCCTTCCACTAAGAGTGGAAAGGTTATACTCAATATTGGCAAACCTACTGTTTTGGGTGGCCGTAAGAAGCTGCCAGATGTGAGAATAAAGAAAGGTGATATGGCCGAATTTTTAAAACGAAAAGAGCAGCGGCAAGCTCAAGTACAAGAAGAAGTATCTGATGATGAAGCAAGATCCACTGAATCATCAGGGCGCTTGCGAGATATAGGCTGTCAGACTATTGAATCCAACCTCTCACAAAGACTGGAAAGTGCTAAGTTAACTATCTTGTATCCTCGGGAAGAGGATAGTGAGTCTAAAATTAAGGCTAGTGGAGATTCGGGACGTCATAAAAGTCCATCACCAGAATCCCATACACCTCGAAGGGCTGGAGATGACTTGATGGAAGAAAGGAATCGTAGCAGATTAAATTCAATTTTGGAAAAGAAGGATAAAGATCCATATCTGCCAGCAGGTTGTTAATTTTTAACATTTTTATAATAAGCTTCACTGCCTACAGAAAAGTTTATATATTTATATTATTCTCAACGAAATTTCGTCACATCTGATAGTGCCAGTATTAGCTATATCTAGCAATGTTTTAGTTTATTTAAACAAAGGTTTTTGAAAATCCCTTAAAACTTGCCTTGTTCCTTTATTCACAAATCATTTATATTTCCAGGATACCAAAAAGGTGTATTACCAAAGTACCTCAGGGAGCGCAAGGAGCAAGAAGCACAAAAGGAATTGGAAGGTACAAAACCAGATGATGACCATGTGGTGTGTCCTCCAGGACATGTGACGCTGCCTGACAATGAGAGGCGGGAGACACTGAGGATGCTGAGGAATAGTATGTATCTAATAATAATGATCTTTAAGAATTATAAAAGAAGGGAAGTAATTACTAACATAAGGCCTTTAGCCACTTTTCTATTCTGTATATAAATAAATCTCAAAGGTGACTGACTGAACCAGTGATCTATCAACGCACAGCCCTTATATTTTGCCCATTTTTTTGTATGTGGAAGCAAATTTTTAAATAAATATTCAATCCACAGGTTTTGCAGAATTGGTCAGTGAGTTGAACAAAATGCCAGTCAAAACAGACACACTGCGGATGCGCAACCGGAAAATGGAGCTAGAGAAGCAGTTGGCTAAACTTGAAGAAGGCATCAAGGTGTTCTCAAGACCTAAGGTTTTTGTTAAAATTGGGGAGTAAGGACTAAGGGCAGAGTTAGGGGAGTTGTGACAAACAACCTAAATACTGAATTTTTGCCTATTTTTAGATGTCTCATGATTGTACATACGACTTAAAATTCAGTAACTATTTAGTAAATACAGATGTTTTCAGCTTGTACCTATGGAACCAATTGTTTCTGTTAATTTTATAGTACAGTGTCCACTTGCTAGTGGACACTGTACTATAAAATTAATGCATAAAATTAATGCATTTTTTAATTTAAAGG
>LQNK01002236.1:20197-35980 GCA_001586405.1 Phoebis sennae | reverse complement strand
AAATAGATATAGGGATTTTAATGTATTAGTAAGCTCACAGACACATATAATTAATTCAACTTTAGTTTATTTCAATGATATTAAAACGCAAGCAGATCATGTATTAAATATTACAGTAGGAAAGTATTTAGAGATAACCCCGGTTTATAGAATGAAACGTGGTCTTATCAATCCTCTAGGATCCATTATAAAACTTATTACAGGAAATTTGGACCACGATGATGCCATTAAATACAATAAATTAATAAATGAAGTAAAGTCTCGACAGCACTCTATAGAAAAGAAAGCAACTGTAGTTTCCGAAACGTTGAAATTTATTGTAAACTCTACCATGAATGTAAGTTACAGTCTCGATCAATTAGGTACTACAATTAACGAAATTAATAAAGATATTAAGAATATTTCCACTACGTCACAAATTAATCAATTTATACATATTTACAATTTATTTTTACATAATTTTCAGCTTATATACTCTAGATTGAACGAGATTGAGAACATCCTAGCTTTTAGTAAAATTGGTGTATTACATAGATCTATAATTAAAACCAATGAGCTTGTTAAAATACTTACTCAGATAGAAAAAACAGATAAACTTGTATTTAAGGTATCTACAGAGAATATAGTTAAGATAGAGCAGTCGATTACATTAAAATCATATTTTAAGAATCATGTTATTACTTTAGTTTTAGAAATACCGTTAGTTAAGAAAGATAATTACTTTTATTATAAAATTGTACCCTTACCTGTTATCCAACCTGAAACAAACCTTACCCTAATTATTCTTCCAAAATATCCTTACCTCATTGTGAAGGGGTTGAAAGCGAGATCACTGTCTACACCATGCCAGGACATTGATGATGGAACCTACCTGTGTGATGAGCTGCAGACCGTGGTACCCGTAGAAGACACCTGTATTCTGGACCTCATGAGGTATTCTCACAACGTATCGTGCAAACAGATTCCAGTGGAGTTAGAAGCGATAAAAATAGAGTCCTTACAAACTAATCGATGGATGTTATACTCTGCATCATCTGTCGACCTCACTAGAACATGTGTTAATGAAATTCTACATTACACAATTTTTGGCACTTACCTGTTAACCATCGATGATAAATGCGAATATAACATAGCTAACCACTGCTTACGAAGACGTAATAATTATGGAGAAAAACTTACCTTCCCGAAGCTTCCGCTAGTGAATTTACCTGAAAATTTGAGAATCCCTGTCCAAGAAAATTTAGATCCGATCAAACTCAATGGCGTTGATTTAACTAATTTGAAGATATTATCATATGCGTTACAAAATAGTGAAAGTGAAAATGACAATTTAGTGAATATAAAAAGTGTCAGTTTAGGGACAGTAATCTTATATATAATTTTAATTTTAAGTCTTTTACTATTTTTATGTTACAGATTTTGGTTATGTCATATATTTCATAAAGGTCGAAATTATCCTTCGGGAAATAATTCTCCTTCAGATAATTTCGAACTTAAGGAGGGAGGAGTCATGCCACCCCGAATCTACGTAGGACGCACCGTCAGCATCAACACGGATACGGCGTAGACGCTGACGATGCACATCCATGTTATTGTTTAAGTATAGTCTAGACCTAAGTTAGCATTAAGATTATTGTAAGAAGTTTAATTAATTAAAGATCAGTCTAACATCGACCACCTTAGAAATAAGACATGTATTTTTAGTTCTTTTTAAAAAACCCCTTCACTCCCGTCGCGACTTGACTAACTAGTAAGTCTAAACCAAATGTTCAAACTTCAAACAACAAATAAAAATTTTTGCCAAAAAATAGAAACCGACTTCCTCGCTCTAAAAAGTAGAAAATAACTTTTATTTCATTTTTGTTGAAATTTATACAAAGTCGGTGCAAAATCTTGTTAAATTGAAAATAGATAAGGCACCGACTTTGTATAGATTTCAACAAAAATGAAATAAAAGTTATTTTCTACTTTTTAGAGCGAGGAAGTCGGTTTCTATTTTTTGGCAAAAATTTTTATTTTATCCTTTTTAGTGTCCTGTGAAGGGTAATCATATCATCTAGTCACAATTCAGTTGATATATACATCATTAAACCTTAACCGCAGAGCTTTTTCCGTTGATTTTCGAGGAGTTCCCTGGAATATCTTCCACATGGATGATCAAACTTGAACCAAATTTCTATGGGACCACACATGAACTTTACTCTTTCGAATGCAAAAAAAATTTTTCAAATCGGTCCATAAACGCCGGAGTTATGCGGTAACATACATAAAAAAAAAAAAAAAATACTGTCGAATTTATAACCTCCTCCTTTTTTTGTAAGTCGGACGTCGGTTAATTAATTGTACTTGACTAATAGGAATTCTTGTTCTGCTAAATTTTTTTATTCTAAAACATCGATTTTCGAAAGGTGTGCTTGCTAAATCAAAACTTTTAGGGGGGATGTAAAACAAATAATAATGCAAAATAATGTTCGATGGCATATTTTTATGACGAAAATAATATTTGCGTTGGGATTATTTGTTGGTAAGTAAGTGAACTTGAACTACGACATTTATAAAATGCTATAATAATAGCTGTTACTATCTTACTATCAGTGGTTTTGCCTTAAAACAAATTAATTCACTTTAATTCAATTTTATCTTTAAAATCCAGTAATAATTGGAATATTTCCATTGTTTATTGAATAATAAATACATTGTACAAACTTTGCTAATGTTATCATTAGCATGGTTTGGATAATAAACACTTTTATATCAATCGAGCAGTTCCAGGAACTTCTAACTAACATTAGTGATAATATTTTTTTGTTTACAAACATTTATAATGACTTCCTTTTTAGAAAAGTTTACAGAAACCTCATTTATTCTTTGTCTCACAGAAAAATGTGGTTATTGTATATTCCTTTTTCTTTATTGTAAATTATTATTATTGCAATTTAAAGTTTTAGATAGTTCTATAGATTTTATTTTATGGAGAAATTTTTTATTAATACTTGTCAATACATGGTACACTTTTATCTTAAATTGAACATTTAATGGACAATAGTCTTTTTGAAGTAAAAAAATATGATATTGAAATTAATATTTGTATAGGTTCAGGCAGTTTTGAGAGGGAAAATCTCAATAAATTGATCATAGTAATTGGTGAGTGAAAATGTTCAAAATATATATATTGGGTGTTTTTAATTTGCTTGGTGTTGATTATTTTGGTACATATAACACATTTGTTAAAAATATTTAATAAGAATAAAATAAACATATTTAGACATATTTTTAGCTTTTTTGTCCTTGATTAGATGAATTTGTTTGATGAATGATCAGTTAATTTGTTTTCATTTGTCAAATACCTGTGAATTCACATTAAAGATATGGAGAGGGTTTTGAATTGTGTACAAATTCATAATTTAAATTGTAAATTTTATATTTCAGGTCGATACATACTTTACCTTTTAATAATAAAAGCATTACACATAGCTTGTGACCTAGGGTTTAATGTTATGAAAAATGGTTGCTTTAATGAACAGGAGAAATTAATAGAAAATAGTAAGAAATATGGAACAATTCTAGCAGCAGCCGTAGGAGTGTTAATTTACTTTAATGCTAAGATTTTGGATCAAGACTTTGTTCTTATATTCATAGCATATTTAATTACTAAGTATCCTGAAATGGTAATTTGAATATTTTTTATTTTTATTTTAGCATTATACCTGCTTAGCAATATTACTATCTGACCAATACTGTGTTACGGAATGATCAGGAAAGTCTTTAATTTCTTTCCTTTTTTTATTTATTTTAAACTCTTTAATTACAACATAAACTACTAGCATAACATAAAAAAATCAGAAAGGGTAGCCTTATCAATGATTTCTGCCAAGCAACCGCTGGGGAAAAGTTCAAGAGCAAACTATATAAAAAAAATACAGTTTTCATTCTTTATGGTTCCTTAAGTTTTGAAGTCTTGCATTTAAGCATCTTAAATTGTATTTATAAGCATGCTAACTGTGCCCCATGGTTTCATCCACATATCTCCATTCCCTGTAGGATTTACTGCTCACTGTACGTAACACAGTGCAATACTACTTCACGCTGATCTTCTGCTGAGGGGTGGTTCTTACACCAGTGTGACTTGGCTCAATCGTGCAATGCTCGGCCCCCAGTCTTTTATTGCTGAAGATGTTATGTAGCACAATTACCCTGTCGCCTCTTACGATACCCTCATGTAGTAATAGGGTGGTGACACATGTATTCTAACCCATCATCTCACAGGTAAAATTTCCAATAAAATTCCAAATTCAAATGACTGGAAAGAATTGGACCAAATTTTGAGAAGAGACAGACAGATTCGCATTTATAATATTAGTAAGGATGTGTCAGTCATGTGCCTATTAGTATTTTTTTGTGTGTAAAGAACTAAATGTTCATTACAGGAGGGAAAACAGTCATCAATAAATTATGGTGTAGGAATGGCGTGCAGTTTTTTCGAAGGCTATTTAGCACACATAATTCCTTGTGATGGGGCAAGGTTTGTGGGTTTTGAAGAAAACATTAACATTTATGAAGCTAAGCAAAATGTGATCTTTCCTGTTAAGAAATTGTTCATAATAATCACAAAATCATTGTATTGCCCGCCGGATTTGAAGCATTTTAACAAGAAAGACAAGGACCGGCCATATTTAGAAGCATGCCAGGTTAGTAATTGTCTAATGAATAATTATTGTTAATTATGAGATTGGGACTTTTAGTATTATGTCAATAATACAATAGTAATCTGACATTTAACCGTAAAGATATAAATGCTTATAATCATATTTATCGAGTGAAGCCGTGGGTGGACTATTAAAAAAATAATTAAATAAATATTCAGGGACAGTCAACACTACGCCATATAATCCCAAACTAAGCAAAGCTTGTATTAGGGACACTGGATTTTTGTAAAAAACATACTATAGATAAAGTAACATCCAGTCAGTAGAAAATTACAATGTTCTTAACAATATTAACTCATAAGAACCGAACCCACATCCGGCGCCTATTAGTAGGCGCGACAATCGGATCTATGAAAGAACAAAAATTAATGGAATTCTGTAACGGCTTGTGTTTAACTCCGTGATTGTGCCTCGTTTCTGAACGTTCCCGCGCAATGCGCCGTGATTGGTCGCCGCGGTTTTGGTTCTAGCGCGCCAAAAAACGACGCTTTCGAGAAGCGTCGTAAAAGATAGACGATTTACGTCCGTACGCGCGCGCTAGTATTTCGTTGTTTGTTTATTTTTACCTATTGTTTCTTTACTTGTTTTGTTTTATGTACATTATTTTAATTAAACTCTATTACAACTAAAAGTGTTTGTTATAATTGTCAATAATATTGCAGTCCCTAGAAGACATAGAGAAGGACGTGGCGGGCGTGAAGAACAGGACGTATCGGAACAGCGCGTACAAGATCCACAGGCCGGACAAGCCGCCCGTGTACCTGGCGGCGGAGTGCGCCACCCCACTGCACACGTTGCATAGAGTGCTCGAGAAACGCTCGCTGTATGAGGGTAAGTTATCTTATATCTTATATATATACAGGGTGTCCCAAAAAATTTCATACTAAGTATCATCCTGGACGTATCAATGAAATAGGTCCCAAATCGATTTCAAATTGCAATATTTTTTTGCTTGATGCTTTACTCATTACGGGACACCCTGTATATAACAGAAAGTCGTGTTAGTTACTCCACTTATAACTCAAGAACGGCTGAACCGATTTAGCTGAAAATGAAAAGGCTTAGGACCAGGAGAATAACATAGGATTTTTTTGAACCCGGAAATCCCACGGGATCGGGCTATATACGCGGGCGAAACCGCGGGGCACAGCTAGTTTTAAATAAAATATTTTTTAAAGGATTTTAAACGCAGTTTATTATACATTATTTTACATTATTATTTAACCCGACGTTTCGAGCACTTTACAGCGAGCGTGGTCACGGGAGACTGAGATGGCAGTTGTCTTCATGAGTGTTTCAAAAATTGTGTTTATTTCCTCCATTTATTTCCCCGAAGATGAAAATGTAAAGTGCTCGAAACGTCGAGTTAAATAATAATTTAAAATAATGTATAATAAACCGCGTTTAAAATCCTTTAAAAAGTATTTTATTTAATATGGAAAGTACTCGCGGTTATTTATTTGTAATAAATAAAACTAATCTAGGCAATAAATGTAATTTATTGATTTTGGTTACATAACAGTAGTTGATCTTGTCTCCTAAAAGTCAACTTTTTGTTTGTTTGTTTGAACTGAATAGCTCCCAAATTTCTGGACCGATTTGGATGAAATATGGTACAGAAATTAATTGAAATGGAAATGAAACCGCGGAGCTCAGCAAGCAAACATATTTAACCTATTTTTTAATTTAATTTTAATTTTCTTGTAATAAAAATGTCATTAGATATTTCATTGACATATAATTTTGTTGTGTTGGTAATGTTGTATACACATTTTTGTTGGTCATTGGAACTTGTATTATCATGTAATTTATATCCTACTACTATTATAAAGGCGAAAGTTTGTAAGTATGGATGTTTGTTACTCTTTCACGCAAAAACTACTGCACCGATTATGATGAAACTTGGTATACATACAGGTTAGGGTTCAGAATAACATATAGGCTACTTTTAATCCCGGAGTTGCCACGGGATCAGACGTTACGCAGGTGAAACCGCGGGGCGCGGCTAGTATATGCAGTGACTGTTATGTGTGTCGAATAAAATAAATAAAAAATATTATTATATTTCAGAATTAGGTACAGTAAATGTGAAAGAGGTAGTGGATGACTTCTGTGCCACCCTCAAGACGGTTATAGAAAAGAGCCCAGACTGTCGGGGGAAATGTGAATTGGTGTATTTTGATGGTAAGATAACTTGATGACGACCCGATTGGCGCAGTGGTTCAGCAATGGTCTATTACGCCGGAGGTTGTGGGTTCGATCCCCACGAGCAGAAAAGTATGATGTGATGAACATTGTAATTTTCCGCTGTCTGGGTGTTAATGTATCTATAGTATGTATGTATTTACAAAAAAAAGCATGTTTAAGTATGTCTATCAGTTATCTAGTATCCATAGTACCAGCTTTGATTAGTTTGGGACTAGATGGCGTTGTGTTAAATGTCCAGGAATATTTATTTAAATTGATATATTATTAGATAAACACTAAATCAAAACCTGTTTTGTTTTTATTTTAATGTCAGTATTTCACATACTAAATAAAATGTGTTTATTTATTTATTTATTTATTTATCATGAACTTTACAGCTTTTAGTATTAATACAGATACATATATTAGATCGGTACGCCAATTACAAAGTTCCATTTTTTAATTAGTAGAAAATCAGATAAGAGAGACGGAAGGATAGTGTGTGTGTGTGTGTGTGTGTCTGTCTGTGCGTACGTGTTTGTGTGTTAATGCTATGACATGATATTATTTTTAACATTATTCGTCAGTATATATCGTTAAATATTGGATTTAAAAGAGTTCTGAGATTTCGAGAGGTTCAAAAGATTTTAACGGCATTATTTAACATTACAATCTTTAGTTTAATTAAAATTTCCAAAATGGCGTTTGTAAATAAAAGAAAAAGAAAATTTGATTGATTTATTCATAAGTAATTCAGTCTGGTTTCATAGAAAATTATTAATGTTTGTTCTAAAACTGTATCGTATTTTTTTCTATTTCAGATAAAGACCCAAATCAGAATCTCGCTGAGGTGCTATTAGAGAAAATAAAAGAATTTGAGCCTAAGTTTGAAAGTATACTGGCAAAGCGACATATGACATTATAGTCATATGAATGAAGATAATGTCTTCTTGTTTTATTTTTTTTTATTATATAATGCAGCATTTTATGATTTGTAATCATAATATTAAGCTGCATTACATACTATATTTTTATAATTATTTTTTTTTGTCTTATTTGTTACCATGCTAAACTAGGCTGAATATAATCATTTTAAAGACTGTTAATTTGTACTTTAGGAGTTATGCTTCATTAAAATAAATATCTATCTGACTTCTTTATTAATTAAGATAATATGTTGCATTATTGCATACATTGTTTGTGTGTTAGATAGAGTTAGGCTTAAGGTTTTATTTTTGTTGCCATGTTTAAAGGAGATGGGCAAGAATAAAATTACTTTAATCTATTAAGCGCAAAGCGCGGACTGTTCCTGACTTGGTACAATGATGAAAATGGATAGAATCCATTGATTTTTGATAATTTTTTACTTTAAAAAATAAACGTTGAATTAAAATTTGTAGGATTTTTATTTACTTTTTTTCCTTTATTTCTAGTCATACAAGAGGGGTTGAATCAATTTAAAAACTGGGGACAATTGTATTTTTACATAGTTTTGTAACAATTCATATCTATTAATAAATGTTAACAATATAGCGGAGAACATCGCTGACGCCCCCCAACTGCGTTATATGTATGAAAAAAATTAATCCTCCTTTTTGATTTCCTAGTGCTATTTAAAAAAGTATAGTCTATGTCACTGACACGTCTAACTAATCCAAAAATATCTTGTTAAATTCCGTCCAGCTTTTTGGGCGTAGGGCGTGCTATAAAAATTAACATACAAACATACATACATGTTTGTAACCATACACTCGAATAACATCACATGCACACTGTCGCAGTCGGGTAAAATCGATGTAATGAAGATGTCAGACAAAATACATAAATTTGATTCCAAGCTTTTTTGATAACGTACTGTCCAGATTTCACATAAAAATAAAATAAAAATAAAAAATAAAAAAATCTTTATAATATAACCTTAGAAGTAATTATCAAAATAATCAACTCATTTTTTATTAGTTTGTGGCAAAACTGTTTCTTATTTATCCTACTACTATTAAAAAGGCGAAAGTTTGTAAGTATGGATGTATGGATGTATGGATGTTTGTTACTCTTTCACGCCAAAACTACTGCACCGATTATGATGAAACTTAGTATACATACAGGTAAGGGTTTGGAATAACATATAGGCTACTTTTAATCCCGGAGTTGCCACGGGATCAGACGTTACGCGGGTGAAACCGCGGGGCGCGGCTAGTATTAAATACGAAGCTGGTAACTTTCTGATATGACGTTGACAAGTTGACAATTGATATTTGATTTTGACAATTTGATATTAGTGTCATAACAAACGCACATGTTACTTATTTCCTTTTTAATTAAATTTTGTATGAAGTATTAACAAAAAATCTACACAAAATGGGAAAAAGAAAATATAATGAGGATTCCGAAGAATCATCGAAAAAGAGCAAGAAAACTAGTGTTACTGAATATAGTGACGAAAACGATGACAGTGTACAACCTCAAAGTGATTTAAATGATGAGAATAATTCCAAAAGCAGAAGAAAACAACTTAGTTTTGATATTAAACATTTCAGAAAAGAACTATCAGAAAAACAGGGCCAGACTATGGGTAAAATATATGTTTTCTTTTCGATATATTTTAAACTTCTGTATAAAATGATAGATTTCCTAGTGTATAAAAATAATGTATCACTTAAAGTGATATCAATCAATATTTTGATTTGATTTGAATTGCCTATTAATAGTTTACATTGCTGAACAATTCTTTATTTTTGATTTAATGTTTTTCAGCTCTCACACAGTTTCTTCAAGTTTGTTTGAATCCAGACAGTGAAATAGACTACTTAGCTGAATATCTGAGAGTTGGAGGGAATTCACATGAGATTCTAAGACAAATCTCCACAGAGAACAAAAAGAATCTTTCACTCGCCACACCAACATTCCACATCTTTCATTTAATTATTCTAAAAGTGCAATCCTCAATGCCACATATGATTATGATAACAGAAGAAGCTTGCCGCTACTTTTTAAACACATTCATACCTACTATTGAAATTATGATAAGTGAAAATTCAGGGCCTCGGCACAGAAAAATAATACTCAATTTACTTACATCTATGGTCACATTGAATTCTGAGTTAGGTGTTGAAGTATTGAATCAAGTTCCATTGACACCTAAGCACCTACAATATATTGTTGAGAAGCCAAATTATAAAGAGAAAGATAATGTGCGCACAGCTTTTGTACATTTCATGACTTCTTTTCTTGTTGATGGTCACTTACCACTCATAAAAGCCTTGCTGGAGAAGCAAGGATTACTACCTTTAGTTATACCGGGGTTGATACAAGATGAGGCTGAGGCAGTTTTAATGTTCCTAAACATTTTAGAGAAAAATGTCATCAATAATACTTTAATATCAAAAACTCTGAAATTGAAGACATTCAGCCATCAAGTTCTTCATAATCTATTTAAGTTATTCAATTGGAAGGGCCCTCCAGAATTAAACAATGAAGTGAGGAATGAAGCACGCCCTGAAATCCTGACATTTTTGTCTAATATCATCAAAACTTTGTTCACATCCCACAAACTTGGATTATATTTCATAGATCCCTATTTAGGAACAGGTGAAACTAATAAAAACCAAAATTTATACAAAGCATTACTTAGTTTAAAGAGGCCTTGGGAAAATAACTATGAATGTGATACGGTTCTCGAGATAATATTGAAATGTCCAGATTTACATCGAGCTCTCATTCACGTAATTGAACAAAGTTTTCAACCGCAACATTCACCATTATGGGAACGAGCAACTGATTTTACGATCAAACTGCTGGACAAATTGCGACCGGAAGATATGTTGCCCCGATTGCACAACTTAAACTCAATGCAGGCTGTGAATTTCATCCGATTTGTCACTCTGCCTGTACCATTATTAAAGCTTATACATGCAAACATAGGATCGGATCAAACAATTTCACTATACTGTATTAAAGTGCTGGTAAAAATGTTGCAATCATTGAAAAGGTATATGGCAATGCTAGATCTGGAGGATTCCAATATTATTTTATTAGACTTGAGAAGCAAACTTGAGTATTTTATTCCTAAACATGTGCCAGCACCAAATGTTATAGTTTCGCTTATAAATGATATAACAAGTGGAAAGGATAAGGAAGAAATATCTCAAGATTATAAACTGCCCAAATTGAATCCAGCAGATTCTCTGTTAGCCCTTGTTGATTTATTGTTGCTGTATAACTACATACATCCATCATTTTTCGAATCTCTCGAAAGTAGTATAGATATGAAAAGAATTTTGGATTTCACCAAAACATTGTCATCTGGTCAAATCTCTCTTCTTAAGTTTAAAGTTGTCTCTCTGTGGCTCACTTTGGATGAAACTGCTATATCTCTTAAAAATGCAATGTTTAAAGATCTATTTCTAATTATGTTGGAAGTGTTTACTAGTGATGAAGGAGATACTTGGATAGAATCTAAAGAAACACTACATAACTTTCTCAAAAACACAGAAATTTTTGAAACAGATGAGAATGAAATACACCTAATGTTGTATTCATTAAGACAGGCTAAAGTTAATCCTATATCTATTATCGCTGATATCGTGGAATATGTTTTACAGAACAAAAACGATTTGGCGGATTATATAAAAAATCAAATGATTAATTTCGAAGTGTCTGACGAAAATAATGAATCTAACCTGGATAAATTATTCAATGATCTAATGAATAACAAAAATACAGAAGACAGTATGTTTTTGGAAAATAAGTTGCCTTCACCCTTCATTATTGGTTGCATTCAATTTATTCAAGGTAACAAGGAAGCTAAAAAGAATTTGAAAGGATTTTTGTCTCTATATATTGCTAATCTGTTACACTGCAATTTTTCACCAGAATTATCTGAAGTTTTGATAGGAGACTCGAAACTAGACGTGAGAAGTTATGTAGCTGATTGGACCATGAAACCTGTACCTTTACCAGATACACTCATTAAAGATGACATTTTGTTAAAAATATCCAATTCAATTATAAATGACGAAGAATCTTCTATTACTGATATATTCCCGTTGTTAATATGTACCGAAGAAGATAGTGATTTCACAATAGACAATATATTTTACAAAATGTCTGTTCAAAATTTGGATAGCACGGAACTATTTATTTGGGCGAAATACTTGATTTTCTGTGCAATAAGATTGTCCAAAGTTGATGAATTAACTCCAGTAAAACAAAATAAAATCACAACTTACTTCCAGATATTGATTGCAATGGGTAAAAAGCATCACTTAATAAATACTGTTAGAAATATTCTTTTAAATTTGTTCAAAAATACACATTTTATCAAAATATTTAAAGCATTGGATGTGAGTAAAAAGTCTTATATTTTGGCAACCGATTTCTTATTACAAATGATCGTACTGAATAAAGATATCATTGATTATTTGGACAGAAAACATTACATCTTGCGGTCATTCCAACAAAAAACTTACTCGGAAATTGTAAAGGCATTCGTTAAAATAAATAAAAAGAAAAATGTAAATTGTGATCACACCATAAAAGTATTAGAAATTGTTGGATTGTCTAAAGATAACGATAATCAAGTGTTTGATTTAATATTTAATGCCGAAAAAAATTCGTGTATTAAAGATGATAAAGAACCAAGTCTGGTTGTAGAAATTTTAAGAGTTTTAATTGAAAAATACTCAAAATCGATAAACCTTGAGTTGTCAGCAGATGTGGTAACTAAATGTTTGAAATTATACACTGATTTAATTACAAATAAAGATGTTATTATTAATTTGACGAATTTGGAAAAAGCTTTGACAGAATACTTTGAAAATAAACCACATCAAGTTATTCATGTGACAGGAGAAGAATTTAAAAAATTCTTCCAAGCAAATACAATTCGAAGGACGACCGCAAACCTTGCGTCAACATTGTTGAAGTTTAACAGCAAATTGTGTGTTGTACTAAAGGATGAGATAAACCGGCCTGAAACCTTGAGTCAAAGAGAACTGACATTGCCACTTGGTAATGCTATCGTGAATCATAACCAGTATCTCATGCAGAATAAGGAAATATTGGACAAACTGTACAGTGAATATAAGTCTAATATCAATAAATATTTAGAAAAGCCACACAAAGCTGGACAAGTTTATATTGCAAGCTGGAATTTACTCAAGAAACTCGTGACCGAATGTATGAACGTACAAGAGTGCCGAAAATTATTTTCCAAGATCCATAAATTCGAAGTCTTAGACCTAAATCATATTAAATTACTACAAGTTGTTTTACAAAAGATTTATCTTAGTAACGAAGAACAGAAAATAGAATATTTTATCAATTACATGTCAGCAATGCTTAACTTAATATTAACATGCTTCAAAGAAGACAACATTAATAATTTAGATGAAGTGGTATCTGTTATTTATAGCGCGACACAAATCAGTAAGGTTGTGCAACTTGGTGAAAATAAAGAAGAGTTCAATAAAGTGATTGATAGCGCAACGTGGAAGAACTTTTGCAAAGGCACGCTAAAGAGCTCCTTAAAAGTGAAGACAGCAGATGAAAATAATACGGTCGGCCCCAAACTTTTATCGCTACTTACCACTTTAGTCAAGGTCTTTTATACCAATGACCATGAGGATATTGAAGTAGTATTCGATATGGTCACTTCTCATTCAGAGTTTTTAAATGTTATGCTAAGTTATCACAGTCTAGAAATAAAATCTAGATTGCTTCAATTTCTATATTGTCTTATTACGTTAAATAAATCTATTATGAAATCTCAGCAAATACCTGTCTATTTGAGTTCATATCATGCAACGAGGAATCCTTGCGATAGATTAATATTATCAATACTACAATGCTATGAAAGTAATGGACTACCGGTTAATGAATACAAGCCTTATGTTTGGGGAGATTCTGCGGCGAACTACTATGCCGTGCGAAAGAAACGTACTGCTTCCTTATGGAGCCATCCAACACCGAATCAAGTGTTGAATTTATTCGACAGAGAAATTATTGCTAAAACAGTACGAAACTTCCCAGTCAATCAAAAGTTGGACTATTACTTCGAACTACCCGAAGATTGTGAATCACTAAAAGACGTTACAGTAAAAATGTTTCTAAATAAAGAACACGAACAGAAATCTAAGCTCAATAAAAACGAAGCGGTACAAGACAATGAGGCAGTTTTGAATAATTTGATAAAGAAAGAGGAGTACAATAAAATTGTAATGAACTATAGAGATAAAGATGTATTGTCTGTGTCGCATGTAGATGATGATGAAGAGATATATGACCCCGCGTTTGTTTTCCCTCTTTTGAGCCATTTGTTAGCGCCAGGGTCGATAGCGTCGTGCTTCAAGCTGATGAGGACCGGTCTGCTGTCCATCACAGTGGTGGCTCTGGGTTCCCACTGCCCGATGATGAGAGCTGCGGCGTATCACGTCCTGCACAGATTCTGCATGCTGTTGGAGTTGGAAACGTAAGTATGATTTGAATATTCCCAAAAATGTTTTTATTTAAGTTCAGAATTGACCTGCTCAGGCATTGTTGATAATATAGTTATTTGTACAATTTTCACACCTTAACATTTTTCAAAAGTTCATGTACATCATATACTAGCTGAGCTCCGCGGTTTCACCCGCGTATATGTCCCGTTTCTGTTGGATTTTCGGATAAAAACTATTCTATATCATACCTGGGGTTTCAAAGAATTTCTATATAAAATTTCATCCAAATCGGTCCTGTAGTTTCGGAGTCTATTCAATACAAACAAAGAAAGAAAAAATCTTACCTCTTTATAATATTAGTAAAGATGTATACATATTTCCAGCTCTATTATTTTTAAACGCAGTTGAATTAATGAATTATTTTTTATCATTTGGTTACAGGAGACATAAAAACGATAAGCTTTTGCTCTCGGATTTCATCACGACGCTCCGTCAAAGTCTCACCAAAGCTATGAAAGATGCAGCCAAAGAGGACAGCATTTTCGGAGACTTAAAGAATCCCAAATTACCAGCGATCGGCGTGTTGTATTTGGCTAAAGCGTTGACTGTGTGCACAGCGCCATCCGAGCCTCTTTACAAACCAGTCAACAACTTCCTAATAGCCAAACAATTTGTCGATCTATCCATTGTACCAGATTTTCTAAGCCTCTTCCACGATAATGAAGTAGAAAGCTTGGAGAGACGACTCTGGATTCTAGACATTATGACGTACGGAATTAAAACTATGATTGATGTTGTTGTTGTTTTCAAGAGCATGTGTTTGAAAATGCTTATGGACTTCTATACTACTGTGCTTTGTGATAAACGAACGAAAGTTAAGATCATACGAGTGCTAAATTCAGTCGTATCTATTCCCAAAGCATTTGAAATATTACTGGAAGGTCACGGCCTTATGTCGTGGTTACATTCGATCGTTTGGTATATCGCTAAAGATGATAAAGTCGTCGTCGAAGAAATACTTGTTTTAATAAAAAGTATGATCGAGAGTATGAACATTAATACGTTTCAGAGACAAATGAAGCTCAAAGTTTCCGATGTAAAAGTTAAAAGCGATGTTGAGTACGAAATCCTAAGTTTTATTTACGAATTGTTGAATCATGTAGATTGCTTCGATTCCTATGAAGTTATTTCATATATTAATCTTTATAATTTAATATCTAAAAGGACTATTAAGTTCTTAACTAAGAAACAAATAACAAATGTTGTAAGCAAATGTAGTGAAAAGATTAAAAACAGCGAGAGCGTAAAAATTATAAGTCAAGCGTTAGATTTGAAAAATTCTGCTATGTTAAGAAGTAAAATTGTTGAAAACGAATGTAATGGATTAGTAAAAGAATTGCATATGCTTGTTGATGCATATATTGTGTAGATATATATAGAATTATAAGATTAAA
>LQNK01002236.1:0-19390 GCA_001586405.1 Phoebis sennae | reverse complement strand
ATTAATACGTTTCAGAGACAAATGAAGCTCAAAGTTTCTGATGTAAAAGTTAAAAGCGATGTTGAGTACGAAATCCTAAGTTTTATTTACGAATTGTTGAATCATGTGGATTGCTTCGATTCTAATGAAGTGATTTCATACATTAATCTTTATAATTTAATATCTAAAAGGACTATTAAGTTCTTAACTAAGAAACAAATAACAAATGTTGTAAGCAAATGCAGTGAAAAGATTAAAAACAGCGAGAGCGTAAAAATTATAAGTCAAGCTTTAGATTTAAAAAATTCTGCTATGTTAAGAAGTAAAATTGTTGAAAACGAATGTAATGGATTAGTGAAAGAATTGCATATGCTTGTTGATGCATATATTGTGTAGATATATATAGAATTATAAGATTTAAATTTAATAAATGCGTTTGTATCATTAATTACAAATAAAATCTTTTCATTTTATAACCGCTGTTTATGTAAGGACAAGCCTACTTTTTAAGGCGTGTATTGCGTTTCAGTTCTTTTTTTCCTTCTACAAAAAAACACACTGCTTCACAGGTCACATAATATGCACCTTTACAATCACTGAAAATCAGTAGGTAGAGTTAAAACTACCACATTATACAATATACTGAAGTATATATATTTTTAACACTACCATCTTAAAAGCACAACTTTTTCAGTAAAAAGTGTATAAAACAAGCATTGCAGTGACAAAAACATGTATACCTACAGAATTAATGGACTTATTAATAGCAGTTTTGTTAATTAAAATTCCTGGTCCATTCCAAGTTTTAATGTGTATCGTGTAACTGTCGCGATGTAATCAGAGCTAAGGAAAGGGACTTGTAAGTTTGCGATGTAATGATATCTAACCGGATGTCTAGATAGTGGATACAATTACACGCAATGTCACTTCTAGGCGTGGAAGAGGCAATAGAAAAGACGGCTTACTGTTTTCTTAGCTAATAAAATTTAATGTTTTATGGGAATTTCTTTTAGATTTTAGATCTTTTTACCCATTCTTAATGAAAGTATCATTACGAAATTGGTTGAACACATGAAACTACATTTTTTTGTTTGCATATACTCTTGTATACACTTGCAAATTTATGATTTATGTAATTTATATTTAAATGTCTTGACTGTGAAGCGCTTTAAAATTTAAATAAGAAAAAAATATTAATCAATTTTGAAACCCTCTCAATGTCTGATTTAACTTTCAACTTATTTATTTAGCATCGGGATGGATAAAATACTGGCAATTTATATCGGTCTTATCTAATGGATATAAGCTTACAATACAAGAGTTTAATAGCAATAAATAAAGTCTCCGTGACAAGTTGTAATTTGCCTGTCTCCATCGCATCGAGATTATTGGCTACGCGAATACATTTATATTTATACTGATACACCTGTGGTATTTATAGAAAGGCGATGAAGGAAATCAATGGAAAACGATCTATAATTTTTCTTTTTATTAAATTAGACGCCATTAGATACGCATTATATTCAGGATTGTATGCGAGGAATTATGTTGAAGATGCGCAATAATGATGCGTTTTAAGATAAATCGAGGAATACATACGTCGCTCGTTCATATCCGGCTCGAAGGACCATAAACGCATTTGTGCAACGGAACGTAAATGTTCGGATATGCACATGATAACGCTAGCTAGTGCTATTACTTACTAAGTTGTATTTTTTATCAGATAAATTATATGTGTTGAGTCCGATACGCTCAACTTGTAAATTATTTCCATTTTGAATGGCATCTTTATAATTTAATGTCTAGTACTTGAAAGTAAATTGTGTATTTTTATGATTTTTATAGATATTTTTTTTAAACTAGGGAAAGATAACCAAGATAATAGGGTACTATGATTCTACGCATGCCTTGCATATTCGAAAAAAGGCATAAGAACAACGGTGGCTTTCTAGCATTCTATAGTCTATATCAGGGATGGCGAACCTTTTTGCATTAACGTGCCATTCCTTGTAAATAAATGTTTCATTTGGTCATAGATGTGCCAGAATTTTGACTTTCTGATTTTTGGAAAAATATTAATTAAATACTGTCAACTCAAAAATAGAGAATAGGATAGGAAGGTAGCGTAAGAAAAATGCCAAATAATTGTTCAGTGCATTTTTTATTTTGTGATAGGTTACGTCATACGTGCCCAAAATATTGTGTTGCGTGCCATTGGTTCGCCATCCCTGGTCTATATTATTCTCGCATTCTATATTCTTTGTACCATATTTTCTTTGTAACGGAAGGTACAAACCGTTTTTTTCGTTCAGACCATGAAGATGTTAATATTGGGAGCAGGGGTGCATTTTTCAGCTATTGCCCCGTTTAATAAAAGATCGGGCGTTGGTTTAAAAAATTCACTTACGTATAATGAGATTTAAAATTAGCAAAATAAATTTAAACAAGCGTATTCATTCATTATTTGACAGGTTATATAAGCCTACTATCTTAAGTAACTTAGTACAATGATGCAGGAAGGATTAACCGAATTAAACTAGTATAAGCTACGTGGGTGACATTCCATCTCTACCATGCTTTAAGTTGACAGCTTAAAATATTAATACCTATTTTTTGTTGGTATATAATTTACTGTTAGACAAATAGTTTGATAGAGACAATTTTCTATGAATAAACAACCCTAAGAGTTGCTTTTTAAAGCTTTAAAATGTTCCGAAAATATACAAATAGTAAAAATGACGAAAGACTGTTTAATAAAATGCTATCTTTTTCTAGTATTACGTGAAGGAGGGACATAATATATACATTTAGAGACATAATATATAGATCCCATTTTCTATGAATAGACAATCCTAAGAGTTGCTTTTTAAAGCTTTAAAATGTTCCGAAAATATACAAATACTGAAAATTACGAAAGGCTGTTTAATAAAATGCTATCTCTTTCTGGTATTACGTGAAGGAAAGAGACATAATAAAACTTTCAGTCGTTAGCTCATACCGTGCCTGTATAAGACTTCAAAGCCTAGCTTCTATTATATTCCGTTTTTATATGAGAATAACAAGAGTGTTCAAGTGCTATTATTATGTGTAGTGATTTGTGACACACAGATCTTGAAACAATTATTTGCGTACATTTTCATTAAAAGTTAACGATGTTTTTAATAACCGTTGTCATGACAACTTGATGTGAGTGTAAAATATTATTGCTTGTTCCGATTTCATGGAATGAATAAGTAAGTTTTATGCTTAATCCAATATTATTAAAGTTTTCGCTCTAATAATAAATATTAACATGTGAATACCATAGACTTGTCTGTTAAAGCTATTTTTGCAGTAATATTTTGACCAAACCGGCAGAAAATTCGTAGGGACATAGCTTAGTATCAGAGTCTCCTGATTCTAATCTAAATTAGTCTAATGAGAGCTGTATCTCTTTGTAAATGGTTGCCTTTAAATAAACATTATTTATTATAATATTTAATGTTGTTCCTATTCTTTCATGTTTCAAAATAAGCTCCAAACGTTATAACTTCACCTTAAATCTTCTTTATTATTGTCGGATCGAAACCTAATGTTTGTAGCCAATAATTATAAAGAGATACACAATCAATAAGGCCGTGTCACGAGCTCCGGGTGGATCACGACGTGTATGTACCAGTCGCAGTGTTATTTTCATGAACATGCTCTATAATTTATGGTAAAAGTAGTAGGGTTACGTTATACATGAGAACAGAGTAAGAGCAAATGCATTTTTATTACTACAAACTAGAGGGGGAATAAATGTGTAGATTTGTGTTGTTAATCTCCGATACTACATACATATACATGCATATACAGGAATTTTTGAAATGGGCTGTCAGAGCCAAATCCTATGAGGAATATCAAAAAATGTTGAAAGGATTCTCGAGGTCGATTTTGTCAGTAAAAATTGAATACAATCGAGCTCCATACAATCTTTATATTAAATTTTAGTAAAATTGCAAAAATAAGGCGTTTCACCTACTTTGGCTTATAACATTATTGTGCGAAAATTTACTCTAATTAGTAGTAGGTACTATCGATTGGTGAAATAATACATTGTGTTTTTTTTTTCAAAATTCATTGGTTCGATTCCTGGCTTGGTTAATGAATTTTTAAAAAATCTAATGATACAGTTTTTACTTCAAAAATGAACCGTGTACTCGTTTAAAAAAATATACTTGTAAAATTTAACTAGAACCGTTCGGAAATCAAATATTTTTTAGACCCTATTTTTGTGGTTAGAAAAATTTCACATTCGTTGAGAATAAACTACCACCGTCTATACAAGCAATTTCTCCTAATACTATTTCTTGTGTTTGCCAATTTAAGCAATTATTTCCGTCTATATCTGAATATACTCTGAAGCCTTGTATCGACCAAACAACGCTCGAGGCCTTTCTTTGCGTGTTTCAGCAAATAGCGGGAAATTATTGACAATTCACTCATAACGAAACGTGACTCGTTTTATATTTGTAGATATTATTTATTTAGAATGCAAGTGTGCAACTTCATCAGTAGTGATATAAAAGTCTCCATTTCTTTCTTAAAATTTTATTTATAAACTAATTTACATATTTTGCAAAACATTACTTAAATAACCACAATCTTAATCTACGGATTTATGCAGTGTACTTATAGGTACTTATTATGAACATAATATGTAGTATAATTTCTTGATTTATTTTTAATTTCCATCAGGCACTGAACCCATATATTATAAAAGAAAGATATTGCTATGTAAGTAGATACAATTAAAATCAAATAAAATAAAAAAAGGTATATTTCTTAAAAATAATGGCGAACATTGTGTAGGATTACGTAAATAGGGGACTAAATGCACGTAATCATATCCATGCAAAATTATTTCAAAGCGTTGTAATATGCAATAAACATCGCCATTAATTAAATCACCTCGCGGGTAAAGGTGTTGGCAACATCCATACTACATGTATCATGACGTATGATCGACAAGATGGCCGATAGCCATAAAATGCGCGGGAAAGATCCAGTGTTAATTAATAAGAAATCATAAGGTGTATGACATGTGTCGAATGTCAGATATGAAATATAGTTTTCAATTATCGTAATTTTATTGTAAACATGAATGTAAATGTCTATCGAATATTTGTTATTCAATCATAGAAATGACCGATACTTTATTTGGATTTACGCAAAGAAGATATGATATTAGTTTGTGGTAAACATCAAGTTTAAACACTTATCATTAGTATATCATTTAAAGGATGATATACATGTACAAATTAACTCTATTATTGTGTTTATCTATGCAGTCTTTAAAATTAGGGTATATAAAGTAAGCGGAGTAGAAGGTGAGGGGCAGATATTAGCATAAACATTTTTTTTTGTTTGTTACATTATTCATTATAATCATAATTATAATAAATTAAATATACATAATATAAATAAAATTCTTCAATAGTAATAGTTATCGATTTACACAACAGTTTTACAATTTAACACTTAAACAGTTTTATATATTTAATCTGGACAATAAATTCTTATAAAATAACAAAGGTATTAAAACTATATCTTCACCATCAGCTTCCACTCAGCTTACTTTATATCCCATTTTTTTTTCAAAACTGCACAGAAAAACACCTAGTATAATCTGTGTCATAAATTACCCTCTGTGGTTTCATTTGCGTTCATCGGTATAATCGCGTACAATACAATAAATATTTTAAAAATGTTTTGTAACTTTTAAAACATTTCAATATTTATTCAAGACTAGCTGCGCACCAGGGCTTCGCTCCCGTGGGAATATCGGGATGATATATAGCCTATAGCCTTCCTCGATAAATGGGCTATCTAACACTAAAAGAATTAGTTTCTGAGATTAGCGCGTTCAAACAAACAAACAAACAAACAAACTCTTCAGCTTTATACTATTAGTATAGATGAATTTCACACGTACTAAATAAAGCCTAGCTCTGAAGCCCGACCTGACCGCGGGTATCTGTGTCGTATCGGTTTACACCACGAGACACCGCGCGATCGACCGTGAATTATTCGCAAAAACCACATCTTTGTTGATCATTTTTCACTATTGGGGACTTTTTGCAAGTTTCGTAATGGATTTTCAACTTTTATTTTTTGGTTTTTTACTCAACTGTACGTCAGAAAATTGATTACAGTTACCGTTATGTGAATTGAAAATCCGATGAACTTTAACAATACAATGTATGCAAAAACAATGTCAATTAATATAAGTAATAAAATTCATAATTTCTTCGAAATTATTGTTCAAGAAGTGTTAATTGTATAGTTGGAGCCAATAATTGCGTCTATATCAGGTTAAACAAAGAAGTTATTATAGATACCCCGAAAGATAAAAGTTTTTTTTTTATTATATACGACTGCTTTACGACTTGGAGTTCTCTATTTTTACCGACTTCAAAAAAGGAGGATACTAGACATGTAGTTATTAATATTGTAGGACTTAGATAATATGTGAGTTTGATAATGTATTAAGCACGTGTGCTTTATTTCGTAAGTGTATGTTCGTAAGTAAGTTTCTATAAAATCACATCGAGATGATCCTTAATTTATGTTAGACAGGTTTAACTTTACCATAGGGGATGGTCTAAATTTAGACCAATTAAAGTCGGTTCTTTAATTTCAGAGATATGGGTAAATTTAGAAAATATAGGTATAGTTGTGTCAAGAATAAGACTTATTTTTTTGTGGCAAAACATTCTTTGTCGTCTTCTTGTATATATTATTGCCGTTAATTAATTATTCCCTTATTTCCTACCCGTTCTCATAAGATTTAAATTAAAACCACGTTTTAATCAAAAACTGAACAGGCGTTGAATATCCTTCAACAAGTTCGCTCTTAAAATAAACTACAGCACATCATATAATCCTTTATATACCATAAAATTTAATTGGTCATAAATTGATGCGCACGTACAAATTATAGCTGCCTTGTTAATGAATTTTACGATACATTGAAAAATATAAGTCGTATATCTTAAATTTATAACAAGTAGCTGATAAGTGAAGTTGAATGGTTTATGGTAAGGCGATTCATAACGTTTTACCTGTTAAAAGGTATTTTATTATCTTTTTCTAGCTTGTAAGATGAAGCTTTTTAAAGATGAAATTTTGTTTTTACTACAAATGTAATGTTTTTGCCAATATTTATTACACATTATTAGGAAACTATCGAAGTATATCATATTATTGAGAAAATATATATTCCTTTAGTGTCTCTGATATTGTTTTATAATATTTAAAGGAGTGGCTTAAGATTGACCAATTTAACTACTAACCACAAAATTGCGACTAAAATTAACATTGGTTTACCATTTTTGGAGCTACGATGCCAGGGACTAACAATTATAATACCTATATCACAGATAATATAATACTATACTAGTTTGCGTTTTGCGGCATTGCTTAGATTATTCAGTCAGTCAGTCAAGACATATCTTTTTATATACGGATCAACAATAAAAGGCTTCGTAAATTCCAAACCTTTTAAAAGTACCAACATGTCCTAACTTTTACGAAATTTGTTATAGCACAACAAAAACTGAAAATTGAACAAAAACTGTCATTTCTTATAGAATAATAATATTCACCAACCGCTGCGTTCAAAAACGTTTTACGAAATATTCCGACACTTTTACAGTGACATAAATATTAACGCAAAAACTTGTCCGTTTTAAGAGGCGGTTCATCAATGCATTAAATAACTATTAACACTTTAAAGGCCCTAAAATTAAATTCCCATTGCCTTTAAAGTTATTTGAAACGTGACGAGTGTTTTAGGATTTTGTGTACGAGCGGTTTTTAGACGGGATTTTATGGGATTGTAACTAATGTTGTAAACACTTGAAAGGTGGATTCAAATATAATTGTTAAACTAAAATATACTTGTTCGGCGAGTAGTTTTAGCTATTTTAGCGTCAGATATAGAGAGAAGAAAAAAGAGTCTTTTACATACCAAGAGAGAAAGAGAGAGTCTATCAAGGCCTGTTTTTTTCCTTTCATTCTTCATTGCTTCCTTCGTATTTTACTCACATCAGTATGTGCTTAGTTTAATTCATGATTTATGGACAATGATAAGCTTAACATTAGCAAGTAGCATGCTCTTTTGCTTACTGTATTAAAGATGTGAAAGTTTTCATGCCAATATAAGATCAACTCTTAAATTAACAGCCTTGTTGAAGGAATGGGGGTGATCTGTGGCGAGGTTAGCTTTTATAAGATACTAGCTAATCCGCGCGAATTCGCTCCCGAAACATATACAAAGTGTCACGTAATGAGTGAAGTATCTCTTGGGGGATGATATCTGAGCTCACAATCTAATATATAATAATCTATACAGGGTGTCATTCATTACGGGACACCCTGTATAGTCGTGGATGTTACTCGTGGATGATGTAGCTTTCGAATGGTGAAAGAATTTTTAAAAACCTTCTAGTACTTTATGAGCCTATTCATGACAACCAAATAAAACAAAAAAGTTTTTCTCTTTGAAATATTCTTATAGATTAAAAAAAAAATCAAAAGTCATTTATTTCATTTCACATTTCACACACAGATTCTTCAACTATAATTATATGATTGAATACTCCTAGTAATCATTAAAATGCCTATGACACTCAAACATAGGATTTGTGTGATAAGTAACTAGCTATAGCGTTCAGCGCGCTCCTTCTTATCAAGCCTTATTTTTTAAATATAATCGGAATCATGCGCCCACCACCCGCCGTGTCCACGTGGATTTATCCTCGCTTGTCAAGAATAAAGTCGCGTCGACCCATTGTGCAGTAATCGTCTTATTGTCAGCCGGGTAATTTGTTTTGACTCAGCCTGCCAGTGGATGGTACCCGTATTAAACGTATGAGATTTTTAATACTTTCCATATCAAAGTCAAAGGCAAAGTCAAAATGATTATTTTCCAAATTGGCTTCTTTCGAGGCGCTTTTAGAACGTCATATACATTTAATAATATATTTTTTATTAACCACCGATTCGGAGGGCTGTCTGTATCTATAATATGTAGGAAAATTGGTTTGTTAAAACTATTTTTGTCTTATATAAACCAATACACGAGTATGCCTATAGACATAGACTACGAGAACGAAGCCGCGTGTAATAGCTAGTTTCTTATGGTATATTTAGAGGTGGTCGTTATATTATATAGCAGATAAAAAACGCAGTTATAAAAATTGAGCATTTAAACGATGTGTTTTTTATTTTAAGCACTTTCTTATCTGCGTTTTAACTTTGGTAAATATTTTTGTACTATCTTAATATTAACGCCATCTGTTGGCAATCTTTTACTTTTTAGTATTTCTGATTGATCACCTGTGTGCGTGTATTGCGATTTTCGTCATGCGTGTGTTGTTGACATTGAATTTCATTTCTATGACATACGTATTAAAGGTTAAATTTAAAGAACGGGAAAAAGAGCATATTAAATGAACCGTTTGGATGAGTGCTGACTTTGTTTTCATCTCTAAGGACTACGTAATAAAGGCTAGATTTCAAGTTCCTGAAATAAAGCATATCACAATTGTTATTCTGCGTAAAAATTAAGCATTACAGGGTTCTGCACAATAAAGTAGCGTAATACAGTTTAGTTTTTATGTATTTTAAATTTGAATGTAAATACTAAATATGAAGTTTACCAGTTTTGTTGTTTACTGTTGTTACACTGTTACGCTTTGCTTAGAAGGATTATCATAGTAACATAACATATTTAAAAAAAAATATTATTATAAATGAGTTACTTTAAAAAAAATGCACAAACTTTTATATTATTTATTTTTGAAAGATATGTCAATGATATATCTTATTTTAAATAATTTAATATTTAAAATTTTACATTTTTCAACTTCAAACTATAATCCAAATAAATGATTAAATTTTCACTTATGCGTAACAACTAACAAGCGCTTCGTTTTGAAATGTTAAAAAACGTGCGCCGCGGCTTGCGCGATATCATTCCTGCGCAATCTCATAGCTGTAAACAATTGAGCAGTGAGCACCTAATATATTAAAGCATAAAAAAAAGTCTGCGCTTTGAATTAAGCATAACGTTTTATAGCGTTTTCCATTTTAAGCCGTTTTGAACACGACTAGGTATATTTAGGATTGTTATCACAGAGAGCATTATACATACTCTGCCAAACTGTAGGACAGTTTGTTGGCAGATGAAGTTGTATGTGTGTATGTGTAATGAAGAAAGATGTCAAATTATCTTGGATCACTGGAAGTAAGCTAAATAACCTACGTTTGCCATTAGCGAAGGGTCGTGGGAGCGCATTGGCTCGAATTGGACCTAGGTCGTACAGGGAACCTAGCTCTATTGAATACCGACGTGAAGGACTGCATTTCATATATTATATATCCTCTGATTTCTTAAGTGTTCTTTATTTTATGAACTTTATATTGCATGGATATTTTTCAATATAAATAAGATAACAGGTACTACAATTTTATTACAAAATTCCAAGCATACTTGAAGGCTTATTTATTTGAAATAAATAATAATTTTAAAGAAAAACCGTCACTAAACGAAAAAATATATTTTTACAGTAGATGGCATTCATAATTCAATTCTCAAAAAATCGTATAGTAACGGCTAGTATAGTATTATAGTATCTGTGGTAACGGTTTGTCTTTGAAGCTGAGATAAGTAGATAACATAACTATTTTGTGTTCACTATAATCAGGGTTTTAGTACCGATACAAAGATAGGTCAAGAATAACTAATTCCTATCCCGTTTATCTGCAAAAGCTAAGAACAAAGTCGTGTTCAGTGCAAAAATAAATTACTCCGTGAGACACAATTCAATATACCTCAGTCTATGAGTCTCGTAAATCGATGCGAATCGATAAGAAATATCGATTTAAAATAAATCGGCTGCACCATTAAAGGGCTCACTCGATTCTTTAATCGATTTGGAAAATTATAATTGATTTATAGTAGCATGTAATTGTTATTATCGATTTTATCTTCATGGTTATAAAAAGGTTTTGCGAAAGTTGAAATTAGGTATGAATTATGTAAATATTTATTGATATTGCTGTTTGATGTAGAACGGGTTCTTTTTAAGTGATGGTGAGATTATTTTTTTGTAGGTTACCCTGGGTGGTCGATTATGGTAAGCGCTATTGTATACAATTAGTTAAGTTATTGAGTGAAATGATACTGACTTGAAAAGTTGAAAGACAATTTAAAGCCTTGGTTGACCTGGTTAAGTAAGTCGGGTGGGAAATACATAATATCACTTTTTTCAAATAAGATATAAAGACTTTTTTACTTGCTTATAAGTCGTAAGTAGGGTTAGCATCAAATGTTCATGAATTAGCAAATAAAGAAATTGTAACACATTTGATTCAAAATCACATCTGATAACCACCTATTTGATTTGATATTTCTTTAAAGTTTGTCTTCAGAGCATTTAAAAATTTTAAATTGCAAAAAGCCAACATCACGCGGTGTTCCCAGGCGGTCACCCATCCAAGTACTGACCGCGCCCGACGTTGCTTAACTTCGGTGATCGGACGAGAACCGGTGTATTCAACGTGATATGGACGTTGGCAATTATAAAGCTAAAATTTAAATATGTGTGATGCACCAAAAATACGATAGGACTATCACAGATAAAATAATACGATACTAGTATAATAAGATCATAATCCAATTTGCAATCTATTATTATATCTTCCGGATATCTGTAAGAGATCTATTGGGGTTAGCAGTAAAACCAACTTCTGCACGTTTCTTTTAATCTGCTATATCATCATGTGTTTTTTACAAAGCTAAGGATTTTTCATTCATTATGATTAATGATAGGTGTTATTCGCTTGCAGCTTTCCTTGTAAAATTTCCAAAGAACTAGGACAAATCTTGTTTTCTCACACAATATTTCTAACAACTTTAAATATAACCTAAGTTTTATAGGGCGATAGTACCAGTTTTGACCACATATAACCACACAATTTTCAAAAGTCTAAAACAATTTTTAGTTACTAGTTTTACAAACAGTAATTTGAGCTCAAACCATTTCACCCCTCCGTAATGTTAGCTTCGAAGCCCGACTAGCTAATCTATTCGATATTATTATCGGTTAACTTACAGGTTTCGATAATTATTGAATTTATTTTCGTACCATATGACGTTTACAAGTAGAGCATAACACGGTAAGTTCGATAGGTAGCTAAGGGGCTTATTTAACACTAGCTTTCCGCCCGCGGCTTCGCACGCGTGGCCTACTAATTTCTGTAGTTTTTAGAGGCGCACAACGAAAGTTTAAAAAATTACGGTCGCAGGATCGCTTATATATTTGCATGTCTATAGTTTTTATTATGATTTTCTATGGAAATAGGTTTGAAAAAACCTCACAGTGCGCGCGCCTCCTTAAAATACAGAAAATTGTATCCCATGCGAGCGAAGCCGCGGGCTGAGAGTTACTTATTTTTTGAAGGTTTTTGAGAATTTATTGAGTGTTTTAACGCTTTAATCTATAGGTCAACCAAAATCTCACATGCCCACGTGGTATGACATTTCTACAACTTCAGAAGCGCATATCTCAAAAAATATTTATTTTAGCAAAAAACGCTTGTAGAAACCTGTCATTTTATTTTTAAAGACCTATCCAACGACACCTCATTTAATGATGTATGCGCGAATTTATTTTTACACCCTCCGTTTACATGTATGAAAAGCCACCCCTAAAAATATTTTTTCAAATAAAATGTAGCCTATAAGTTGCACCTAATATAGGTCTATCAGCTTATGATATTTTATCAAAATCTGCCCAGTGGTTTTTACGTGATTGACGCACATACAAACAGATAAACAGACAAACAGACAAACAGAAAAAAAAATTCTAACCATGGTTTTGGTATCTATAGAACATACATATTGCATACCAATTACTTTTTTTGAAAAATATCAATGTACAGAAATGGTTCGGTTACTGTTTTATTATATGTATAGATTATTCGATTTGGAAATAATTAGAACACTGACAATTCAATATTTTTTTATTAAAATATCCATTTATCTTGCTAATTGTTTGAATTTTACAATGGGATTGTCTATACTCTATACTAATATTATAAAGAGGAAACATTTATTTGTTTGTATCGAATCGAATCGAAAACTACAGGGCCGATTTGGATAAAATTTTGTACAGAGTTTCTTTGAAACCCCAGAAATGACATAGGATAGTTTTTATCTCGAAAATCCTACGGGAACGGGTTATTTACGCGGGTGAAACCGTGGAGCTAGTTTTACATAAAATTCACGTGTAAGAAATCTTAAGAAATTTAAAAATAGCTTAAAATTGCATTATATACGAACTTATCCTGTAACTAAATCGTAATTTTACTATTTATAAACATTATAATTTAAATAAATTTAAAATGCATGTATTATGTATAAGTTATCTCTGATTCATATTTGCAGAATCAGGGATAGCTTTCTTTAAGTTTCTTAAAATTTCTAACATGTGTGTTTTATATAAAACAAGCACGTTGTAATATTCAAAATCATTAGCAATATAAATTTAATAAAAAAATATTGAATTTAAAGTCTATGTTTTTATTAAAGGTTTCCAATTCGAGTAATGGTAATATCAAACTTTTAAAGAACAAAAAACAACCATAGTCACGAAATAAATCATAATATGCATTACCTACAATAAAAAGATAACCAAACCCAGAACTTATCTTTTATAAAGTAAACACACCAACCATTGAACCAACGAGGCGGTCGTACGTCGTAATACCACAGCCACAGATAATAATATAATACTATACCACAGGCACAGATAATATAATACTATACCACAGGCACAGATAATATAATACTATACTATTACAGGTATACTTAAATATATATCGAGTAGGTGTAAACCAACAAAAATTTTAATACTATTACAGGTATAGTTAAATATTGTTATTATAGCGGCATCTCCAAACTTCCGTACTTGTATGTCTGTCCACCAATCACACGTGGCCAATTTTGAAGCATAATTTGTTTTTTGTAATTGCGTACAATTACTTTAAGATGGCGAAGAGCTGGGTAAGTATTTGCGAATGTTGTTATAGACAAAAAAAAATATTTTAGTGTATCACAGCTGTCCTGACCTTTTTCATAAATCACACATACATAAAAAATACTTTATGATATTTACAGTTAATTTAAAGTTTTTTTTAATGTCGAGTAAGAAATGTTTCGTATGCAGCTAAAAAAAAATAAAATAGACTGAAAATATTCTTAGCGTGAAAAAATATGCAAAAAGCCAACATCACGCGGTGTTCCCAGGCGGTCACCCATCCAAGTACTGACCGCGCCCGACGTTGCTTAACTTCGGTGATCGGACGAGAACCGGTGTATTCAACGTGGTATGGACGTTGGCAACAGTTATAAGCAAAATTAACATCGTATGACGCACTAAATGGTGCCACAGCACAATTAACATGAATATTCAATATAACATGAAAATGACCACTTAAATTATTATATTAAAATACATTACCGTTTAATGAATTTTACTGTGTAAATGTTTTAGAAAACTGGCGATTTATTCTCAGGCTCTTGAACTATAGCAACTATTTGAAATTCTCGACTAATTGTCGCACTGCACCAATAATGCCTTGCATGCACCTTGCGTCAGAATCACGTGGCGTTGACATGTCGATGGCCTCCGTTCCCGCGCTTTTCGACGTCATTGTGACGTTTCTTGAAATGAAGTACATATTATGAAAATTATTTTTTAGCTATCCTCCCGTACTAACAACTAAAGTTCCTACATTTCTAGTAGATATTCCGCTTTTTGTTGTTGTTTGAAATAATTGGACTTTATTTTTATTTATTTCAAATATTATTCAAAATATGGTTAATATGATACTCTACATAATATAATTATAAAGTATTTTTAAATGTTATAAAATAGTTAACCCAACATAAAACAATGTTGTTTTAATTTTAATGCTTAAGTTTTCTACTGTGTTTAGTTCTCTGACGACGTACTGACAGGGTCTGACAACTAACATCTTAGGTGCTCAGAATTGACTGAAAACAGATTTGTCTGGCTTTGATCAGCCAGGCAGTAGATGCTGAGTTTTATTTTTAAATGGCATTTTTTTATTAGGGCAATGATGTTTTTTTTCTTTTTTTAATTCACAAGAATGCAAGTGTTGCTACTATAAAAAAATAACATTACGTGGAAACTCAATCCAGAAATTTCTGGAACAGACATAGATTTCGATAATATATAAAGCTTGACTCATACAATCTTGCCCAGTAACTCAAAAAATGCATCTCACACAACCGCAAGAACTGCTTTTAAAACTCAATTAAGTAATATACAGGTTCCCGCCAATTTCGTCGCTATGGCTTTTTGTTTACAACTGCTTTTCTTGTTTTGAGCGAGTAATTATAAAAATTTTAAAAAGAGTATGACTGGCCATGGGTACTGTAAAAAATGCATACCCAATCACTGCATAGTTTAAAACAAAGTCGTTTCCTGCTGTCCGTCCCTATGTATGCTATACTATATCTTTAAAACTACCCTATAGATTTTGATTCAGTTTTTAAACAGATAGAGTGATTCAATAGGAAAATGTGTATGTATTTATTTTGGAAGTACCAATAAACTCATAGGGGTTTTATCCCGGAAAAACGTACTATTCCCCTAAACCGGATTTGGATGGAAATATTAGGACAGTTATTTTAAATAAAGGAAAGTGTTCATATTCTTGTAATATTTTTTTGTTTAGTGTTAATATTGTTGTATTTAATTCATCTTTATACAGTTTATTACCTGTATAAATATTTATGCAAAATCATCACAATGTAATTCTTTATTGTAATGTTAATTACAATAGGATGTTAACATACCCCTTTAATTGAATTGCTATTGTATGTATCTCATTTATTCGTTTTCACGGTTGAATGAAGGCATATAAAACCTTTGTAATTGTGTTCACAAGTTTTTTTGCAATAAAATACACTGTTATGTCGTAAAATAAGCTTTTTACTATGGGAGATACACCATTTATTTATTCATTTGATGACAATTGATAATTTACATTCAATATAAGACTAATAATATGCAATGCTTATATTTATAAGATATTTTAATTTGTATAAGCTTTGATTTATGTTTTTTGTTAATTTTTATTTTTTTCACTTTGTATTAAAATAGCGCAAGCGTGTTAAATAACAAATGCTGTTATATAGTTTATATTAAAATTGTTTAGCCTATCCACTGTTGGTTGTGCCAATATATAATAAATAAATAAATATATACTGTATTATAAATAACCTCTACTTTTTTGGGGAAATCGGTTAAAATATAATGATATGCGAATACGACTCGATCTGTCATGCTTTGGTATCACAATACGATTATTTTGATGGAGCACATGTCCGTAAATGTAGAAAAAGTAATCTTATTAAAAAACCTGTCCTGACCCTCGATTCACTATTGTTTTACATTGCGTTAAAACGATTGTTCAACTCCCGTACTTGTGATATATGTAACATACATTGCTAGTTTTGTTTGGTATAACATGGTGATGTGTAGGAGATAATCAGCATTGTATTGTCGGTATGCGATTGTAACGAGTTAAGGAGAAACGTGGTAGAATACACCTCGGGGCTACGCTGGCTGGTCTGATGGAAGTATGGTTTAAGTAGAAAGATAATCGTTGATGGTTTTTTACTATAATTTTGATGACGGGTTCTTTAAACTAAAGGGACTGTGTAATATCATGTTCCTACTTGAATTCGGAAGAGATAATTCTTTTGAATAATAATCTTGTAACCTGGTGAGTAGACATTTCGAGTTCGAATATCATCGTGTGGTAATTTTCTCATAGTATTTATGTTAAAATTGACCCTGGTTTTGCGGCTTACCTCTAGTAAAGAGGTCCTGTTCTCAAATAAAAACAGCTAATGTTACGTAATTTTGACAGTTATCCATAGTAGCAACATGAAGCATCTTATCACCGTCATCGCCATTAACTTTTATGGCAACGTTTCATAGTTGAACTAATATCGTTATTAAAACTGGCTTAAAAATTTCAAATCCTTTAATAGGGAAATTTATCGCTATATCTTATAACTCGAGTCACAAGTATCCCCAGGTGCCCCTGGCAGTACCTTCTGGATATATCCTCGTTCAGACGATGCACTCGCAGTACGCTCACAGTGCAGTATTGTGACTGGGTGGCATTGTGGGTGCTTATGGGCGGCGCTGATCGCTTATTACCAGGCGACGCTCTTGCTCGTTTGCCCCCTTAGCTATAAAAAAAACGTATGAATCGCTACCTCTTATAACTCGTGCTACAAGCATCGTCAGGGACATTGTGGAGATATCCTAAAGTTCAGTTGATGCACTCGCAATATAATTACCATATATCCTGTATACGTTCGCACGGCCGTATTATATGATGTATCAATCGCTACATCTTATAACTCATGCCACAAGCGTCGCCCGGGGACATTGTAGGGATATCCCGAAGCTCAGTCGATGCACTCGATGTAGGAATGTACGCTCACACTGCAGTATTGCATCAATCGCTACATCTTATAACTCGAGCCACAAGCGTCGCCCGGGGACATTGTAGAGATATCCCGAAGCTCAGTCGATGCACTCGATGCAGGAATGTATTCATTTATACGCTTAACTTACTCCAGTATTTCTACTTTCCTGTATTGCATTGTATAGTACGTTTGATTTTATACAAATAGAAAAGCTATTTATTACATGTTTTCTCTACAACTGTTAAGTATTTATCGTTAGTATGATAACTACGTTAAGCATATTTTGGAGATTGTTTGACATTTACGCATGAGGATAAAAAGAGTAAAGTCTAAACGTTTATTTTTCAAATAGGCCTTTTTCGAGCCCTCTAGAACGCAATGTAAACATAATTCATATTTTTTATTTAACATAAAATTATGTAAATTTACCAGGTTAAAGGGAAAATGAAGGAAATATTACTCTTGTTTTGACGATCCATGACTACTGTTGATTATTAAGAAAGCAATAACAGGGATACAATTTTATATTTATTTACTTATTTTGTAAGACACTCCAACGAATTATTCATTCATACATTCATGACAAAAAATGTATTTATATTTTTATTTGTTTATCACATATCATCATTTATCATCACCGGATGTCCTAATTCGATAAATGATTTTAGTGTTAATAACAAAGAAAAACTAATCTATACAACAAAATAGATCTAACAGACAATGAATCATATATACATATAGTCATTTATAGGAGTGCACAGCACTTGTACAAATTGGACTACATATATATACCCATGCGATTTATAATAATCTGTACAATGTTTCTATTAATGTATAATAGGCTATTTTAATTATTTAATACTAAGCAAATCAATATAGAACTCTAAAATAACATTTCTTAATCGTATCAAAACCGTTTTAACTAATCGATAACCTGTAGTGATAAGGGTAATCTCGCAATGCGCATAAAAGGTAACTGTAATCATGCGACAGATAACGAAGATCGCGCCTTACACGCAGGCTAGACTTAGCTTTCCATTTAGTCACCATATTTGTTGGATAGAATGTAAGTAAAGACTATGTGCTTCATGAGCGAAGATTTATTAAATAACTAGCTTCAAAGCGAACTCGGATAAAAGTATCGTGTTATCTAATTGCCTATCTGTCAACGAAACTTCATCAAAAGTTCACTAGGCGGAGTGATTGACAAACAAATATTCAAACATCTAAACATGCAAACATCCAAACTTTCAGGTTTATAACAGTAATAGAATAGGATATCAATTCTTAAAAATTCACAAACAATGATGTGGTAATCAAAGCAAATAATTAAAATTAGAAAATTATTAAAGAAACACGAAATTTTATTTACTAGAATATCGTTTCAAAAATGGTCACTTAATATTAAGGAAACTGCTCATAAGCACTTACTACAAATAGCAAATATATACCGACTAAAAGCGTGTTTTCAATACCTTATAATTCTTGTTGGTTGGAGCTAGACATTAAACCATAACGACATAAACCAAACTAACTGAGAAAGTAACACCCATTGTTAAGTTTCAATAAAACCATAAAAATATTAGCATATAACAACATCTATGGCAATAGGGGATAAATATACTTATGCTAAGTAGTATAGAAATAGCAAATATCTACTTTTAACTTTTAATTGGTACAGGCAATAAACGGATGTTTTATTTATTTTTATTTTTATTTTTATTTTTAAATACTTATAGAAATAGAAAATTATACAGCGTTTTACAAGCTCTGACTGAAGTACCTATATCCCAGTCACTGATATAATTACTTGTGAATTTAACAAATTATATCGCAAGCACATCT